>CAJQZJ010032904.1:3565262-3586293 GCA_907164525.1 Lophiomys imhausi
ACACACACACACACACACACACACACACACACACACACACACACACAGCCACACTCCATGCAACGGTCCAGATGACTCTAATTCCCCTCCCCAACAATTACATGATATCATCTCATCCTATACATAACATTCCTGTCCCCACAGTATGATCCTGAGATATGCAGGAGAAGAGAATTCTCTGATTATGGTACTGGAAGGTGACCTGTCCCCACCTACCAACCTGTCTTTGCTTCCATTTTTAAAATTTCATCAATAGTGTAATAGAGAGCATCTCCCACTCCACTAGTGATAGTACACAAAATGTCAAGTTTCAGTAGACTCATTAAAAACACTCAGTGATGGGCTTAAAGACGCAAGTTATCTAGGATCTCATCCACCTTGTTAGAGCAATCAAGGTACTTGGTGATATGCTCGAAAACCTATCTTAGATGTCTTCCACTTCCAGGCAAATGATGGAGATATATTAGAGCTGGCTCATGATACTGAGTTCCACTTAAAACCCTGGCTTGATAGTGTAACAAGTATCAGAAGACTAACAGGAAAGAGAAGAAGGCAAGACACGGTAGTTTCTTGGCTTCCTTTTTGTATCCCACCCTCTAGAGCAGAGCTGAAAGAACCAGCAATGTGCAGGTGTGATGAGCATGGACAGAAGAAGCACCTGAGAAGTTTGTAGCTGCTCTTAAAAGAATTGGGAAGCCGGGCGTTGTGGTGGCGCACGCCTTTAATCCTGAGCACCTGGGAGGCAGAGGCGGGCAGATCTCTGTGAGTTCAAGGCCAGTCTGGTCTACAGAGTGAGTTCCAGGACAGCCGGGGCTAGCTACACAGAGAAACCTTGTCTCGAAAAACCTAAAATAAAAATTAAAAAAAAGAAAGAAAAGAAGTGGAAAAGAACGAGCCTAGTAAACAAATAACTTCTAGCAATACATACTCAACTTGGAACACTACAAAAACACATGGAACTATAGTTTTATCAAAACAGAGTGAATAAGGAGCCCAGACTTCTACCCTCACCTGCCTATGACAATATACCGAAGTCTCCACTGAGTGAAACCATAGAAGGCCAGGATGGGGGACAGGACGTTTTCCTGCTGGGCAATAACGGAATCTCCATACACCATGTCATGAGAACCATATGGGCAGCTTAGTCTCGGTGGGTGACAAGGTGTCTCCCTTTCAGTGTCATCACCTTTCGGGTGACTCAGGAAGAAGGAAGCCACTACTTAGCAATGAAGAAGCTTCCTCCTTCCTGAAGATGCTATGTGAAGCACAACAAGCCATAACCAACTAGGCAATATCAACAGTACTTCATAGAGAGCTGAAATCCACACTCATTTAGCAGTAATGAAGAGTTCCTCTATCTCAGGGATCAATGGAGACCATAAGAGAGTTGGAAGCCAACAGAATCCAGAAGATCTAGAGTTATATAACATAATCCTGAAATGCTCAACTTAATAATAATAATAAAATCACTCCTAATTAAAGAAAAATCCTAACATGAACAACGAAAAAATATGCAAATGTAATCAAATGTAGATTTTAAGAAGACATGCCAAAAAGCATCTATGAACAATAAGGAACATGTCCTATTTGTTTGTTTGTTTTATGTGTATGTATGTGCCCATGGAGGCCAGAAGAGGGGATAGGATCCCTTGGAACTAGAGTTACAGGCAGTTTGGAGCCACCGTGTGGATGCTGGGAACTAAATCTGGTTCCTCTGTAAGAGCAGCTATTGATCCTAACCACTGAGCAATCTCTCCAGCCCTAGAGACTGAAACACTAAAGTCTTACCAAAGAAACAGAATCCAAAAGGGTGCCAAAATGGGAATTTGAGAACTGAAAAACACAACCAAAGTTAAGGACTCAGTAAATATGTTCCACAGTGAGATTAAGTATAGACTAACACAAGTTACCCAATCTGAATGAAGAAGAGAAAATAGAATGAAAATAAATGAGCAGAGCCTCAGAGATCCAGCATACATGTCAACAGATATCAGGAGAGGGGATGAGAAAGTAACTGCAATACCATGTAATGAAAACTTCTGTCATAGAAACAGGACCCAAAGGCTGAAGACTGATGCTGTAATGTATGGAGAGAAAATGGGAACTGTCCAGACAGTCATTGGTATGTCCTTTCTTAGTTTTGGAAGCTGCAGGCCCTGCACTTCCTATATAAGCAAATATATTTATCCCTCTCAGGTCTCTGAGGTGGTTGAAGAATAGACAGCTAGAGTCTCATAGTTAAATTTTGAGTTGTTTAGGAATCAAGAGGGTGTTATAGATCTAAGAAGATACTCTTAAAAGTGTGTTGCAAGTTAGTATGAATGTTGAGTCACATGTAGACCTTTAAACTCAAGGAGATGGTTAGATAGTAGAATGTTAAAGTCAGGGGCCAAATATGTATAAACTGGACATTGGGAAGGTATACTGGGCCATTTAACTCTCATAAATGTGGCATATTTATACCTGTTGTTTTGTATAATACTTACTATAATAAGAGAAGGAACCATCTGTTGGACTGAAAGGGGAAACTTCTGGGGGGAAGAGGGTGGAAGGGCGGGATAGGAAGGGGGAATAGGGAGGGGTTTGTTACTGAGATGTAACTTGAAGAAAAAAAAATAAAGTATTTAAAAAAAAATTTAAGAAAACTTCCCAAAGGGAAAAAGACATAAATCTATAGACTCAAAATGTAAACAGATCAGAAACAAAATGAGCTAAGAGAAATCCATGTCAAGAAATGTCACAAATTTCTGACAAATGAAAAATAAAATTTAAAAATCTTAAAAACAGTAGGAAAGAAACACACTTTACTTACTTATCTAAAGAGAGAAAATAATTCAAATAACTTCAGGTTTCTTGTCAGAAACCATGAAAGAAGCAACATGTTAAAGCATTTTTATTATTTTATTTTGGGGATCTGTGAGAAAAGAGCTGTTAGCTCAGAATACACACCCCAAAATATCTTGTAGAGTAAAGGCAGAGGATCAAGAAATTCTGAGATGAAAGAAACCTAAGAGAATTTGTCACAGGAAGACATACCATAAAAAGACAAATCCTCGGGCTGGAAAGGTGGCTCAGAGGTTAAGAGCACTGGCTGTTCTTCCAGAGGTCCTGAGTTCAATTCCCAGCAACCACATGGTGGCTCACAGCCATCTACATTGAGATCTGCTGCCCGAGCATATATGTAGAGCAAATACTGTATACATAATAAATAAATAAATGTTAAAAAATGTTTAAAAAAAAAAAAAGACAAATCCTCTAAACAAAGAATAAAAGAAGTTAAGAACAGAGGAAAAAGGAAGAAATATGCACAGAATACAGTTATGGGTAAACCTTTCTCCCTATTAAATTATCCCAATTATGTTTGGTGCTGGAAGCTGAAACAACAAAACTGGTGTGGTCCTCAGTGTATTTACAGGAAGTATTTAAGACTGTATTCAAATGGAAGAGAATAAGGGAATATAAAGGAAGGTGTGGTCCCCAGCTTTCTCTTGAACTGGTAAATTGTTGATACCAATAGAATATGATGCACACATAATATAATGTCTAGAAGGACCACCAAAATTGCTATGCAAAAAGAGGTATTCTAAAATACTATAAATGAATCCAATAGAAATATAAAATATGTTCATGTAACCCACAATAAGACAAAGAATACAAAACCAAAGGGAAAAAAACCAGAAAATAAAACCTAAAATGACAGACTTAACATATCAATAAATTGCATTAAATGTAAATGAGCTAAATACACCAATTAAAAGAAAGAGATTGTAGCTTAGGAAAAAAGGCACAAACTTTAAGCTAATGTAAAATCAGCAGAAGAATATGTGGTTACCTCCCTTAAATGCTACTGTCACATGACCTTTCCCTCTTACTTTTTCTTCCATGTGCCTTTGGAAAATGTATGTGATAGTTTCAAACACAATTTAGATGACTCAGATAAGCCCAAAGCATTACAACAAAAAGCTTAACTGACTTGTGTGCTGGAGCATCTGTCATATGTGTTCTATTTTCCTATCTGTAGATGCTTAGTTCAGAGAAAATAAACCTTCACCTTGCATACATTCTGTTTCTGCAGTCTTCTATCATTTTTGTTGAACCTAAACATTACTAGCTCCAAAAAGTTACCATCCTTTATTGAGTCTATCACTGTGCCAACACTTCACAGGGATCATTAATCATCTGAATGGAAGGAACTAACATTATCCTCATTATGTAGTGATAAGAAAATTACTACCTAGAGAAATGATCTGCCCAGGGTCACAGATTTCATCTACCCACTGCACACCTGACTCATACAACTCTTAAGATCTGAACTACTAACCCTTATGACCACTAAACTAGCAGAAATATTTCTTTCCACTGTGACATGGGACCATGAAGAAAAGCTCAGGGAAAGACTTTCATTCACCAAATATCCCTGAAGAGTTTTCAGAGATTTGTTTTTCATTTCTTATCCTTTTAGACATAATTAATTGAATAGTCAATCTGCCCCTTCCTTTCCTCCATGAGACATTTCTAATGGCTTAAGCTAGAGGAATGAGCTGAAGTGACACCAACTTGTCCCTCCCAGGAGCCCTGGTGTGGGATGGCATTGGGCTCATTTGCCATCATTGTTGAGTTTTCCTCAATTCATCACTCAGTTTCAGGCCCAAGATGTCAAGCAAGCAAACCATGGTGGGGGGGCCACCTATGGCATCCATTCTCTTGAATCCCTATTGTTCCATGCCACCTCAACTGTGAGGGATCCAGGTCAGTGTTTCCCCTTTTAGGGCTTTCACAAGGTAGAGACTTTGATGTCTCACCTTGCAAAAAGGGAAGGAAAGGGCAGAACACTTCGGATGTGGTGACTAAAACAGCTTTGAGATCATGCCAAGCCCCAGTGGCATGGACTGGTTTTTCCTCTATGTTCCCTGGAATGAAAAGTGGATTTTTCTAGCTTCTCTCTCCCACACCCCCCCCCCCCCCATCTCCCAGCTCCTGGCAGTGCCAGTGTGCACATCCAGGGATAACATTCAACATTTCCTTCTTCTCTGACAATAAAATAGGGCGAACCTTTTGGCATTTGAGAGGCGCCCCAGTCTTCTGACCCCTGGCAGGATCCCAGGGGATTTGTGGTCAACAGCTAATCAGAGCCCTGGCCATAGCCACTTCCCATGACATAGCTGGAATTCTCCCACTGCCTGGCCCTCCTAGCTTCAGTTACTCGGCCAGGCTGAAACTATTTGCTCCCCTCCCACCCTGTCTATCACTGTCCTTCCTCAAGCTGAGCCTCCTTACCACCCACTGGACAGACTCCCAAGGCTCTGGGTGGGAGAGCAACAAAAGGCACTCTGCTTTTATTATTGACCCACAATTCACCTCCTCAACTCCTCCAGCCAGCAGGTCTCTTTCAAGCACTCTCCTCTTCAGCAATGATAAACTTTAATGCCAGAGGGGTGGAAAGAGAAAGCAGCCACTCTGGGCCAACCACACTGGTACCAGAGGGGAGGCCAAGCATGGGATTTCTAAGTGGTGGTCATAAAACATGCATCTCTGTCATTTACAGTCAATCTGCCTAGGAACTAGAAAAAGAAAAGTTGTGTTGCCCTCCTGCAGGCAATTCTTAGCTTACCTGGGAATGGGGAAGACTCGCTGATGACTAGCCAGGCGTCACACACTCTACAGAGGCTGAATGTGGCAACTGACCAGGAGCCAGACTGCCTGGGGTATTGTCCAGCTGCACAAACTTACAAGCTGGGTGATCCCAGGTAAACTATAGGGCGTCTCTGGGCTTTGGCCTCCAACTCTGCACCACGAAGAAAATACAGAAAAACAACTACCACACAGGCCTGTCATGGGATCTGTGTATATTTGCAAACCAGTGCCTAGCACATGGAGAGTTCTGTGTTGGTGCTCGGAAAAGAAAGGCTATAAATGGCATGTTCAGCAGAGATACGCAAATGTGATGTTCCGTAAATGTTCACGACTCGAAAGCATTACTCTGCATTCTTCAGTGAGGATGCTCCCGACTCCTTGAGAATCTTAGAAAGTTTCCTATGGCCAGACAGTTAGCTGCTGAGGTGGGATTTGATGTTACTTCGCACCTACTGTGAGGACACTGGTTCTCAGCCTGAGGGCCCCTGACCATGGAAAGGGGAAAGAAATTCAAGTTCCCCAGCTCCACCCAGACCTCCTGACTCAGCCATTCTGGGAGTGAATCCAGCAATTTGTTGTAACAAGCCCTCCAAGAGAGTGGGAGGTGAGATGTGCCCTAGATCACTGTGTTCCCCTTTGAGCAGGAGAAATAAGGTCCCTTCCTTCCTGCCCCAAGGTCATTATGCAAAATGAACATACGCTGTAGGATCACAACAGATTTGGGTGGATCTGGATAAGCCATACTGTGCTACATGTCACGGAAACAAATCTACCGTGGAAGAGCACATCCCCAAATGGGGTAGAAAAGCCAAGTATGGCCCCAGAGCCACCTGAGACACAGACCACCCTGGAAGTCGACACACATCAAGATCCAGGTTTCAGGTCAAATCAAGCCAGGCTTCCAACTCTGCAAGTGAACTTAGTATTGTCCCTAAATCTCAGAGTCTGGCTTCCCTCACCTCCCCAAGTAGTGTAAGAACAAAATCAAATCAAAGCCATGGCCTTGTAGGTAGAGACACAGGGCTTAGAGACTAGGGTCAGCATGAACATGTCCTCCCAAGCGACACAGGATTCATCTCATTGATAAGGGAGATGGTTCTGAAAGAGGAAGCTACAGAGAATGGCCAACGGGAGTCCCACATAGTAAAATTCTCAGAGAATAGACAACAAAGAGGAAAAGACAATGCTGTAACAGGTCATTGGAGAAGGAAATGATCAGGTATTACTGGCTATCCTTAGCAAATCAAATCAGCTTTATTTATATGATATCCACCTTGCACACAGCCTCAAATGTACAAAGCCTAGCCTTAAACTGGGAAATCCAACAGCCAAGATCTACCCACATCCCAGATGTAGGCTTCCTGTGCCAAGCTCCGTTCACCATCCCCCCTCCCTTTTGGAAAGAATAGATATAACTCATGGGTAGGCGGAAACAGCTGAAAAATATTGACCTTATGATTTCCCCCACAGTTCCCCACTGCTCTGGGGGCTCAGAAATGCATCAAAGTAAATGCAAAGATAGTAAGAGCCACCAGCCTGGAACACAATAGCATGAGTCTTTGTCCGAGAGCTGGGTAGAAGGGCTGGATATATTACTTTATCCTTATCTATACAAGGGGATATTAAATAGGTATTAAGTCTCTTGAGCCATGGAAGGACATGTGTCGTATTCCACTCTTGTCACTTTCAGGCTAGTTTTCCTGTAAAGTTTCTGAGACTTTTGCCCTGATAATTCTATCCTGAACCTAGGCAGAAGCAATGCTTAGGGACCCAGCTGACAGGGGGCAAAAGGGAGAGAGCAAGGGATCATGGGAGAAGGCACTAGACCCATCTCACAGTGAGTCCTGACAGTCCCAAGCCCACCCGTGTCCCATTGATTTATGAACTGGAGTTTTTTTTTTTTTTTTTTAGCAAATCAAGATGCTTGGGATGTTCTCTTTCAAAGCAGAGGAAAGCAACCCCAGACATCTAAACAGACCACATATTTGTGAGTCTAGTCTATTGTTTTAGAATTTCTGTGGAAATGCCACCCTCAGACTCCCCACCGAGATTGTAACTGTACCGAGTAACTTTAGGCAGTGGAAAAGGAAGATGGGATGGGAAATAGTTCCTTTGAATTCAACTCCCTTAGAGCAAGCTTTCCTTCCAAGCTCAAGAGGCAGGACGTGGCAGGGGACCATGGCATCTTTACCACCAGGAGCAGCAGTATCCTTGGTCTCATTTTTGCCCAATTGTCTGACATGCTAACTTCCCTCAAGGCCCTAGGTTACAGCCCCAAAGTATACACCATTCAGGTGACCTTGGCTTCTTCCCAGTCTCTCAGAGTTGGTCTGTCATCCATATGACTTAGCCCTGTTCTGGGCTGTCTCCAACCAGCGCCCTTCCCTGCTGGAATGTGGCTATATTGTTCTCAGGGTCCAAGCTGCCTTCATCTCCAGTAGGCCTGTGGCAGGCTCGGTGACTTTCCACTTCAGCTAAACGACAAACGGGGCTCTGTCTCCAGTATTCCAATGCCCGGCCACCCTTTTGATTTGGCGCCCCAAGGCTTAATGTGGGGAGAAATAGAGACCCAGGCTCACCGTGCATACCACAGCAGATACTGTACCATGATCTCCAAGGCCCAACACGGCAAGCCACCTGCTGGGCCACCCTGGGCTGGCTGCCGTCCTAGCTACACTCACTTCTGCCAGCTTTCAGACAGATCAAGCCCTTCCTTTTGGCCTCTGTAAGGATTAAGGAAGGTGATACATATCTGTAAAGCAGGGAGTGGATTAGTGTGCTGAGCAGAGGACAGTCTTTCAGAAAACATTTGACCCGGTGGCCTTTCCAAGGGGAGGTGTGAGCTGGGACAAACTGCCTTGGCTATTCCACAGGGCTGTTGGAAGCATCAAACCATGCAGACTACCAGAGTTTCCAAACCCTCTGAGGGCTACCTCATGCTGGTATATAGCTCAGTGGGCACTTGCCTAGAATGAGTAAAGCCCTGGATTTCATTTCTAGGATCTCAAGGTAGAAAAAAAAAAAAGAGTGAAGGATAGAGAGAGGGAGAGGAGGAGGGAGAGGGGAAAAGTGACTTTTCAGGAAGCAGACAGTGACAGCAACTTCATTTTTTTTACTCTGATAAATTTAAAGACACCTGACATTTCTTGAGGATATACTATGCATCCAGTTTTATCCTAAATTCTTTTAATTTATTTTACTCACTCTTCATCTATACAGTGAGCCCCATTCTTTCACTGACTCATTGTTTATCTCATTCACTCATCCGTTCATTGCCCTTTTCCTTGACTGCCAACAGGGTTCCTTTCCTCAGTTTCCCCAAGCCATCACCTTCTGTACATGATAATCCTGCAGAGCCCTTATATCCATTGCACATTCTAGCTACCTCTTGGCTCATTCTTCTCACGCACATCCCCGTCCAGATTCAGACTCTCACAAGACAGGCCATTTGCTCTGAATCGCCTGTCTGTCCTGAGCACCTAGATCAGAATGGTGTCTGAGGGCCTTCTACTGAGCAGTGGCTCAAAAGACACCTCTTGACTGAAGAAAACCCCTTTCCTGGCAGCCTCCTCCTCACTGGCAGGGAGAGAACTTTCTGGGCTTTGTTAGAGCAATGGGCAGCACTCAGGTTACTTCTGCTCCTAATCCCAGTGGCTCCCTGGCCTTACTGAACTTGTTCCTAGTTTCTGGTTTATTCCACAACTACTGAAAGCTCTAGAAAGTTTTAAAAAAGAGGTGAGTCTTCCTCTTCAAGAAGGTCTCTGTGTGCCCCATGTCACGTGGAGAATCTGGAAAATTCTCCCAAGAGCCTTTCCCCACAGCCCCACGTTAAGAAGATAGCTATTGGCCAGCATGGCCTGAGGCTTGCTTGGTTCCAGGCAGTTCTGTAATACACTACAGGTAGTATCCCATGCCATTTGTCCTAGCTAGCTATCAGTGTTCTCATGGCATTGAAGGCTGAATAATCTACCCAAGTAGTAGAGAACTCAAACCCAAGCAGGCTGAATTCTGGTCTGTTGTCCTGCTGCCCCATGGGCCAACAAGCTCTCTCTCTAGTGGCTCTGTGGCTGTATACCTAGAGATAAGCCAAGGAGAAGGGGCAGAGAGTGATTTACTCCAGGAAGTGGCCTGGCCCAGGGCCTAGGTGAATGCTCAGCCCATGTGGAGGACTTCCTGGCCTCATACTCTGGAGACTGAGTGTTAGTGTTTAGGTCTGGGTTTTGGGAACAGAGACCAGCATGGAAACAGAGTTTCCCATAGGGGTTTCCATCCTCTCAAGCAGAGATCCTTTGCCCTACATCTCTGGGACTCATGTCTTCTTGGGTCTCTTATCCCAAGCATTATGTCACGCCTTCCTACAACCTGGCCTAACAAGAAGTCTCTGGAAAGCAGCTACATGCCTTTGGAAACCATAGGCAAGGACTCACTTCCAAAGCTGCATGCTGAAATCATTTTTAATAAGGTGAAAAATAACTTCTTAGAAAATAATAAATATTCGACAACCTTGCTTTCTATTGTTTCAAGAATTCACAGTACCGGCGTGCAGAGGCTGCTCAATAATTTGGTTTTAAATTTCTGTGTCTTGGAGACTCCTAACAGGGGAAACTTCTCTCCACCAGCCAGTCGATAAAAATAGCAGCCGTTTACTGAGCCCGTGTTAATTAAGCGCTGTGCGGGGCTATGAGCACTACATTCAACAGCTACTCAAGGCAGGTGGTGCTAGAATCTTACTTGAAAACAAAACCAAACACAGAAAACAGAACCTCTTGGAAGTTGGCCAAGACTCAAAGTGGTCAGGTCAGGATTCAAACCTAGGCCTGCTTTCATATTTGCTATGGGTTTGAATGTCTTACCCCAAAGTACTAGAAATGTGATCCTCAAACTGACCTTTTGATGCTATTTGGAGTCAGGGCCTTTGAGAGGTAGTAATTAGGATTAAACTGTGTGCCATATGGTGGGGGCTCAGTGATGGCATTGGTGGCTTTATCAGATGAGGAAGATACTGAGTATGGCGAAGCACATATATAACCTCAGTACTTGATAGGCTGAGACAGGAGAATTGCCCTGAGTTCAGAATCAGCTTGGACTACAGAGTGAGCTCTGGGACCACAAAACAAATAAACAAACAGTAAAGGAAGACAGCACCTGGCTAGCATAGTGGTGGTTTGAATGAGCATGGCACCCATAGGCTTGTATGTTTGGATATTTGGTCCTTAGTTGGTGGAACTATTTGGGAAGGATTAGGAAGTGTGGCCTTGTTAAGAAGGCATGTCACTGTGACTGAGGCTTTGAGGTTTCAAAAGCCCATTATCATTCCCAGTTAGCTTGCATTCTATCTATCTATCTATCTATCTATCTATCTCTATCTATATCTATCAATCTCTATCTCTCTATCTCTATCTATCTATCTATCTATCTATCTATCTATCTATCTATCTATCTATCTATCTATCTATCTATTATCTATCTATCTTGTAAGCTCTCAGCTATTGCTCCCGCATCATGACTGCTGACTGCTGCCATACATCCTGCCATGGTGATCACAGACTCACCCTCTGAAACTGTAAGCCTCCAATAAACTAACTCTTCCTTCCACAAACTTACCTAAGATACTTGCTCTGCTTGGCCTTATGACATCTTCTGAAGTTACTGTGAAAGAGGAATCCCCATCCCCCCTTACCAGAGGCCAGTAGAATGCAAATGGGTCAAACAGTCTTAGAGCTGTGAGCTAATCAACCCTTTATTCTTTCAAAATTATCCAATCCCAGGTATTTTGTGATAGTACCAGTACCAGAAAGCATACTAGTCAATGATCTTAAACCATATAGAGTTTTGTCATCCTGCTCAGGCCCTCAACTATCATCTGATGGTCAAAGACTGGCTACCTGATCTTTCAGGAGCAACAGTGGGACAGAGAGAGGCAAATTACAGATGCTTCTTAATCCCTGAGGTTGGAGCCGTTGTCCTAAGACTCTGCTCCACAGACAGTTGGAGACCACTTTATCCTATCTCCTTTTCTTCACCATGACATCAAGGAATCTGCCTAGGAGTTGTTGTTGACTTAATATACCTTTCAAGCAAGCCTGGTGGTGGTGGTGGTGGTGGCGGTACACACCTTTATTCCTGTCCCTCAGGGGGCAGAGGCAGACAGATCTTTGAGTTAGAGGTCAACCTGGTCTACAGAGCAAGTTCCAGGACAGCCAGGGCTACACAGAGAAACTCTGCCTCAAAAAATAGCACAACAAAATAAAAACAAAAAAAGAGTCCTTTCAAGCTCGGTGACCCCAGGGAAGTATCAGCCGATGAGCACAGATTCCTAAGTTACAGAGGCAGTGAGGTGTTGAAAGGGTTGAAGTGCTGCTCTGATCTCCTTTGGTCTACAGGTGCTTCCCTTGTTAAGTGGAGTCACACCAGAGGTGACAGTATCTAGGATGTGCTACCTTAGGTCTCAGCATACCATGTCTCAAAGCCTCTGTGAACCTGACTGAACTTCAAAATCCTTGCAACATTTTTACCCTGGATACCATTACATAATCCAGCTGGATACTCTCTTAGGACTCTTTGAGACTCATATCATTCTATGGTGTGTCTATGTATACACTGCATGAAAATATACATTTTTTTCCTGAAATAAATAGTGGAACCACTTTCTGTGACACAACTAGAAAAAAAAAATGAATTAGCTAGCTGTTCCCAACCATTCCATAAGAGAATGTCTTGGGCCCAGTGGCTCTTGAGATGTCAAATCAGAGAGAATGGTAGAAGTTTTCATGGTTCAGTCAATCAGAGAGGAGATTTCTGGCAAGGGAGTGTCTTTACCACAAATGTTTCCCTGTCGGAGAACCACTGCTGGTGTAGGTGATAGCATACCCCAAATCAATATATGGGGACCAGAGGACCTAAACTCGGAGAGAAGCTTCCAGGCCACAAAAATACCCTGAGATGAAACAGAAGCTTCAGATAAAAACAGACCTGGCCTTTCTAGGTTGTCTCTGGGCAGGATATCAAGGTTGATCTTGACCAAGACCATGGGGATAGTGGCAACTTCATCTGCCATGTAAGGCTTGCCTTATCATGATATGAGCAGGGTGGTGAGGGGTGCCTTCCCCAGAGGGGACAGTTCCACCTGGCCCTGGGCTTCCTGGGGTGGGTGGGTGATGCTGGCCAGAGGTCTTCTCTATGCCTCCCTTGCCTGTACCCAAAATATGGGGGTGGCTTAGCAGGAATGGCGATGGAGGGTGTTCTGTACAGGTCAGCAGATCACATAGACTCCCATGTAGGAATGATTCATGCCTCCTCTACTTCTAATCCAAAGGCTTTGAGGCTCCAACAGAGCACCTGAAAGCATTTATACTGTTGGGCACCCTGATCTATAGGAGCCAGGTCATAATGTCTGCCTACTTTTCAAGGGGGAAAGGACAGCAGATATTACCCAAGCCCCATCAGATGCTTGGTTTCCAAAGCCGGCCCAGGAGACTCTGCTTCTCATACTAGTCATCCAGGGCCCTGCCTTGTGGAACTGGCCTTTGGGATACTGCTGGAGGACGAAGAAGGGAGTGTTCCTAAACATAAAGTCCTTAAGGGCTACAAGGTATCCAAGAAGGGAGCATGTGGGCAGTGGGAACACTGGGGCAGTTGCCCTGTGAGAGAATGCCAGGATGGAGCTCTGTGATGCTAACACTGGGGCATTGGGTAAGGTAACTTGAACTTTCCCATCAACTCTAATTTTAAATATAGTCAATTAATCTTTAACAAAATTGGGAAGGTCAAATGCAATACCTCTGTAAGCAGGATTTCATCTTGGGACTGTCCTCATAAAATCTCTTTCTTTAGGGCAGAAACTGGCTTTGTGGCTCAAAATCTTGCCCTGCAAGCAAGAGGGCTATAGTTTAGAACTGGAGTGAATATCAGGTGAACATAGAGGCCCACCTGAAACCCAAGCCTTGGAAAGATGAGATAAAGGATCCCCAGTTCAATCTAGCTAGTGAGTCTGGCTGTATCAGTGAGCTCTGGTCTTTACTGAGAGACAGTGTCTCAAAGAATAAGGTAAAAGAGGGATGGGAGATTACTGACATCAACCTCAGTCTTATATACAAACACACATGCACGTACATATTTGCAGAGACATGTACCTGTGCACACATGTGCATCCACACATCTATAAACATGCAAACACACATGCACGTGAAAAGAAGAAAAACAAGTAAATAAATGGGAAAAGATGAAACAGAGGAAAAACACAGGTGAGTGATTTCCTCTAAACTCTTCACTTTCCTCAGTCAGGAACCTCCTTGAAACAGGCTGGCAAATTAATTGGCTACTCTGTACGAAACCTGCCCAGTAGACAGCATGGTTACACACTGGGCTGTTGGAAAAAGAATGCAGAAACACAGGAAACATCTTGTTTAGTAACACCAAAAATGAATGGCAGTGTGCTGAAATAATGCCAAAAATACCAAGAAGGTGTGACCAATGCGGTTCTGATGACCACACTGAAGAATTCCATGGATAGATGGATGCAAGAACCTCTGTCAAGGAAGGTGGCTACAATGTGGCCCTTCTCTGAATGGGAGATTTTGAGCCCTGAGAGTTGTGTAAGTGCAGCTAACATTTACTGAGTGCCAGGCACTATGCCAAGTGCTTTGTAAGGATTACTGCATTTCATGTTTGCAGTAACCCTATCACAGACGAGTCTCACTCTTTAAAACCCATACAGCACTGTTGCTCAGCTTGGCTAGGTCTCTTGAGAGAAGGCTGGGCATCCCGGGTAGGGAGGGTGGTTGACAGCAAGAGCATGGAGTGGTGAGGACAAAATAAGTGAGTGTGTGTCTAGGGGAAAAGATGTGAGGGGAAGTGTGTGCCTTGGCTTGTTCACTATGTCTTTGCACAGGATTCCAGAGGTAGCAGGATCTCAGGCTTGCCTAGCACTCCTGAACTGAAGGTTCAGAGAGGAGAGTTGAATGGGGAAAACTCAATTCCCCTTAAAACAAATGCGACACCAACAGGTCTTCTCTACCCACTTTTGCTTGGGTATTCTACAGCCACGACTCCAGCAGAGCAGCTGAGTTGGGTCCGAGTATCCCACCTGCAGCACAGGACAAGCAGCAGGGATGGCACCGATGGGAAAGCCTGGGCTTGTGTCTTATCATTGCTGGCAAGAAAGGAGAGGACAAAGTGGGGCTTGCCAGTCGGACAAAAGGTATCTGCGGTCAACCACGTGGCTGTGGGTGGTTTTGTTTGTTTGCGTTGATTTTCACCATACCTCTTGTCCTCTCAGGCTCTCATCTCAGAAACTTAAAAAGAAGTAGGTGCATTTGATGAATCTACAGCTGCTGCACACATATTAAATAAACCTTGAGTGCCTTCCCATATCTGGGTGATATCATATTCATTTACACAGTGGCCATGGAGACATAGAAAAGCCAAATCCTGGGCCCTCATAGCAGAGCTGAGATAGATAATGTAATCTGGCCACATAACTGTCGCTCTCCTACCTCCTGCCCCTAGCATGTAAGCAGCCAAGGAATCGGCCATGTTGGCTTCCCAGCTCCACCGTGTGCCTATTAACTTGAACGAATTACCATTCTAGGACCTCATGTCCTTTGCCATGAAATAAAGCAGAGAAAACCACCTTATCCACCTTATGTATGACCATAAGCACTGGGGAGAGTCTGCAGACCATGATGTCGAGAATAACACCTGGTGCTTATGGGTGGTTGATCACATGGCTGGGTGGGGGTGGAGGGAGGTAGTTTTGTTTGTTTGCTATGATTTCACCATACTCTCTTGTCCTCTTAGACTCTTATCTCAGAAGATTAACTTGTGTGTGTGTGTGTGCATGCATTGGATGAATCTATAGCTGCTGCAGACACAGAAGTAACTTCCATGGGCTTGTGGACTCACCATCTTGCCCATATATATATCAGAAGTTCAGAGAATCCTTTTTGCTCCCTCTTGCCAATGCCTAGAAGTGTTTCTGAGGATGCAAACACCAGGGATCACGTACCGGTTCATCCACAGAAGAACTCACAAGGAAGTGACACAGAGCACATTCTCACTCCAGCCAACCACACCACAGAGGCTGTGAAGGCCACAAATAAACTTTCTATCACACAGGCCTCTTTTCTGGGGTTGCCTTGCTGCGTGACAAGTCCTTGTTGTGCTTCCCACCATGGTAACACACTTTTGGGTCCGCTCCGCTCTCCACCCCAGAGCAAGTGTGGATGGAATAAAATCAGGTCCCTTTGCTTCTCCTCCTGCTTGTCTCCTCTGACTTGGCTGCTCCTGGTTCCCCTTTCAGAAGCTCCCCTGCAGAGAGGCCAAACACAGATCAAATCTCTTCTACTGCCAAGACCTGTTCTCTTGTTTTCCCAGGGAAACAGAAGATTCTGCCGAAATAAGATAGAATTCAGAGCAGAAGTAAGATATGAATCCCAGTTCTGAATGAGTAAGCTCAGCGAAATCCTTCACCTTTCAGAGCCTCGGTTTTCATTTTGTCAAATAGATTCATGGTACCCACTAAGCCACCAGGTAGGTGGTTAAGAGGAACCATAATGAAAAGATACTGAAGTGATAAGATGGGGATATAACTAGTATAGATCCCTTCCACGTTCTTTTCCAAGGGATTGAATCTTCTGGAAAAAGAGAAACCCAAAAAGGGTGATCCGTATCAATCCCTCCACCTCACGATCAAAGATCTACCAAGGGGTTACTGGTAGAGTTAGGTCTATCATTCTCCCATAAAGGTTGGACTGTAACTATTTACAGCCTTGGGGGCTATACAGTATCCATCAAAACTGAACCACATCCATCTCACAGATAGGCCCCTGAAGTTTTGAAAATGACTGACAAGGCCATGCTCCAATAAAATTTTATTTCCAATCCCAGGTGGCGGGGCTAGACAGGCCTGTAGACTGTATTTGCTCAAGTTTAGCCAGCCTCCTGACTAGACACACTATCTTAGAAACCCACCCCAGTGAGAGAGCGAGCCTGTAGAAAACCAACAGAATTCCCCATTCTGCCTTGGAGAACCAGAGTATCTGATTTATAGGCGGGACAATTTGTTTCACATAATTCTGTCAGTAATTACACTGACTTCCACTAGCAGCTATGGGGTAAATGATTTGACCCTTTCCTCTGAGTAATATTCCCCCCACTGAAATAAATGGAGGGTGTCTTTTTCTCCCATAAGCTAAGTGTATTATCTGCCTCATCACACAAGGCCTGGGCAGAAGCTCCTAGCTATTAGTCTATCGCTGAGGCAATCAGACCGCCAGGAGCCAGAAGTAATTTACAACAGGGAAGTAAACAGGGCCCCAGATAAATAAATAAGAGACCTGGGCTGGTCTGGGGCTTGAAAAGATTAAGTAATGAGAGTATCTATGGAGAGATTTAGTGCTAAGTGAGCTAGGACCAAAGCAGTTTCCCATGGAGGAATCAAATTATATCACTGGAAAGAGATCTTATTGAAGTCCCTCATGCTGAGCAGGGAAATCAACACTTTCTTAGGGAGGGATGGAGGGCTGCCGTCATTAACATGGTGATTTGGGACTCCACACTGTGGCCTGGCTAATTAGCTGCAGGTAAGTGGGCTAAATATGGCAGGTGAGCAGGGCACACTGGCAAGCCTGTCCACCAGGAAAACCTGATCAGTTCCTCAGTAGTCAACAGGCTGTGAACTTTTTCTTAAAGAAATCCCCTTTCGTAAAAGGAGAAACAACCAGCTAATATAGAAAGGGGATGCTTCTGGTGGGGATTCCAAGGGATGGCTTTCCCCATGTGTCCATACCTGGAAGGCTGTTAGCTCAGGGAAGTGGCTTCCCCTACTCAAAGAAGACCTCTCCTCTTCTCATCATAGGTGGTCCCACCATGTCTTTAGATAGGCCCACCATTCTCCCAACAATGAAGATGAACCTTTGGGGAGTTGGCCTCTATTCTTTGCTTCTGACCAAATAACTCACAGATCCTCTCCTTAAACTTCCAATGAAGTTTAGCATTTCAGTTCCCTGCCTCAAGTTCATCATGACATTACCAAAATACTTCCATAGAACCACTGAGAAACTCTCAATAGGTAAGAATGATGAATCCTTGGTTTCTCCAGCAAATCTCATTTAGATTTGCAGATATTTTGGTGATTCATAAAGATTACAAACATATTTCTCACCAGTATGGTAGCCAAGAAGTACTGGTAGATTTAATGCCTGCATGTATATTCCTTTTCTTAAAAGACAATTGCTACTCTAGCCAGCCCAAAGCAGGCAAATGTCAATCCTCCACACTTCCAAGCTAACCGTTGTTCTTCCATGGTTTCCCCATTATGTACTGAGAAATCATGACTAAGGTAGGCAAGTAGGCTGGTGTTGTGCCTGCAGCTTAGGACCAGAAATCTGAGAGCTGGGGATTTGGGGTCCCCTACTGCTGTATGACTCAGTTTTTTTTTCCAACAGTAAAATGAGAACAATAGTCGAAAGTTACAGAAAGTGTCCTTCAGTTCTGGCATTCTATGAAGAGCCCTCCGTGTGGAGTTGTGGAGGAGACAGGGACTCATGCAGAGCATAATACAGAACTGAGCATCATGTGTGACCAGGAATTCTTTCATTTTCCTTGGGAGGATCTGGCAAGAGACAAAGCCAACTTGACACATCCCCCATCCTGAAAAGATTCCTATTTTTCCTCTGCTTTGCCTGGGTCTGTCTCTCTCTTTAGCATTCCTATTTCATCCTTTATTAACCTACCTTCTGCCTTACTTTCTGTCCATCCATCCCTCCCTCCCTCCTTCCTTCCATCCCTCTCCACCTTCCTTTCCCTTTGCATTCCTCCAAAATTTTCTTCCTTTGTCTCCCCTTATTCTTTTAATGACCTCAGCCTCAATGGACAGCTATTTCTCCCTTCCCAGTGACATGAAATTAAAGATGGCAATGGCATCAGGTCATCCACAACAGCAGCACCTCCCACTGACATGTGACAATGGAGAGAGTCCCAGGAGCTCACACTCTGCAGCGCAGCATGGAAGTTGCTGAGTGGTGGTGGGCTTCCTGGAAGGAGAAATAGCAGACCAGGGTAGAGGAGATGAGGAGAAGGGAACAAATGATAGGTTAGTGTTTCCTCTGAACACTGCAGAAGTTCAGAGAGAGCTGGTTTGGAAAACATTAATATTTGATGTCCCGGAGTGGTTCTGGTTCAATTGTTTTAGAAGATAGGGTTCATTTCAGCTTTGGACTCATTCACCAGATGTCTTTCAAACAACCTCTGGTTTAGATCCCAGATTAAGAGCAAGCAAAGTAATTTGGAGGTTTAGGCCAGTGTTCAGTAAATTAGTATGATCGAGCCTTTTCTCTTTTTCTTTCTTTCTTTTTTCATTCTGCCTTTTTTCACTTAGAATTGGGTTTGGTTTTTAGTTTGAAGCCCCCTTGGTCTTTTTTTTTTTTTTTTTAAGCCTTCACTGAGCTAAGGCTTCCAATAACTAGACAATTCCTTTTCATTAGAAGTCAAAAAAAAAAAAAAAACCAATGAGGCCTGTAAATGAAGCCAACAGTTTATCTTTTCATTTCATTTTATCAGAGAATATTATTCACAGACCTTTGAAATAATCATCAAAAACAGCATTCCTCTCCTTGGCTCTCAGTGTTGGGCACTGGCTCCTATCCACTAGATGGGGAGCCTACCAGGAGCTATCTCTCTCTGCAGGGGAGATCCACTGTCCTAGCATGAAATCCCAACTGGTATTACTTTATTCTCCCCCTGATATATGTGTTTGCAAGCATGCAAGACATGGTTCTGTGGATGTGTGAGCATGCAGCAGGCACACACATACATGTATGCGCTTAAAAAGTCATCTGAGGTTGTTCAGAGCAAGGAAGAAAGACCTTTGACCACATAACAAGAAGAAAAGTCAACTTCGAAGAGACTGGGTTTCTTGTATCATTATCTCATTTTCGGAATTTTTATCCACCATTCCAGGAGGCAGAGCAGAAAGTAAACAAGTAAGCAAACAAATGAGCCAAAGAATCCAGGTAGCTGTGAGTGCTATAAAGAAAACAAATAGGGTCAACTTACAGACTGTGCCATTAAGGAAGAAGATCACCACACACTACACACAGGGGAACAGAAGGGATTTCCGAGGAAGCAACACTGGAGGCCAGGACCTGAATGTGCCCTGCTGCTGACATCTGGAATCTGTGTGTTCCAAGAAGACAGAACAGACAGCCCAGAGGACACTAGGGCCATCTTAACAACAGGAGGAAGGCCCATGAGACAACAGTGAGGTGGGGAGAGTGGCCTAAGGTGCCACCAGAAAGAGGGGCAGGGACTAGGTGACAGGGTATTGGAGTTGACAGGCCCAGTCAAAGTCACTTGAAGCTTTAATTTGTGGGTGTTCAGAGGTCTGATTGTCTTAAAATGATGATAGCCACAGTTGGATGGATAAGATGGCAAAGGAGAAGAGGCAGGCTGACTTCTGAGGAGACCCTGTCTCCTGGAGAAAGCGCAAGGCTGCTCCTGGGGTGAAGGAGCCTAGACAGAAGGTGGTTGGCAAACTGGGAATAAATACATAGGGAAGGCAGAGCTGACAGTCTCTCTGACCATTGCCTGTCCATAGGGGGAAAGGAGTCACTTGCTCCCAGGGAAGCCCTGCCTCCTCTCCTCTGCGGCTTTCTGGTCTCATTAGACCTAATGATATCCCATCCTTCACTCTCATTTCAATAAAGGAAGTGCCTTGTAAAGGGAAGAGGGTCTGCAGAGAGCACCATTAGCAATGAAAGCCATAATGACTATTTCCTAAGATAATTTCGTTCAGTGCTTGAGCCCTAAGGATCTGGTGGCAGACGATGCTTTGTCCTCCGAGTTCTAAAATAGAATGGAAGTCCCTGAAGGTCTTAGATAGAAGCCTGGCCCATGCAGGTCTCTTGTAGGAAAAAAGGGAGGATCTCTCCAGAGACCAGAAAACATCTGCAGTAACAATGCATTGTCTCTAACACAGACCCACCGCCGCAACATCTGCGCACCACAAACACCAATTACAAGCCAAGGAGACAAAAGGGCTCCTCCACCACCTTGCTGCTGCCTTCATAACCCCAGCATTTGAGCACCCAGCACAGCACTGCTCGGTAATTGGAGCCGCCTTACCAGGGCCCTCACTAAAGTGAAACTACATTTATGTTTGGGTTAAGAGCCTAGAAAGAAATGTCATTTATCTATCTGCAGTTCTCTAACAGAGACAAGAGTTTTTGTTGTTTTTTCTGCCTGTATCAGGTGTAATATGATACATGTCTGTGCATGACATGGTATGATATATGCATGGGCAAAGTGCGAATGTGGTATGTTCTGTGTATGCTATTCTACATGAATGGGCATAGCATAATACATGTATGTGTATGGTATGTTATAATGTATGAGTATG
>CAJQZJ010032904.1:3586303-3647788 GCA_907164525.1 Lophiomys imhausi
GTCATATGCATACACATGGTAGTATATGATATGCATGCATGCATACTCCATTTCTGTTTGGTTTGGACAGTTCTGTGTTATCATAGTTTTGGTGTTGTTAATATTATATCAACACTTCCGTTCCAGGCCTCAATCTCCAAGACTTGTAAACGAACTGTAAACCTTACAAACATATGTCATGTATGCATGAACTTTAATGGATTGATTTCCTTAAATTTAATTGTGTATGAAAGTGTTACTTGCATGTACGTATATGTACATTATGTAGGCAGGAGTCTGCAGAAGCCAGAGGACGGGGGTTGGATCCTCTGGAACTGGACTTATAGATGGTTATGAGCTGTCTGAGGGTGCTGGGAATTGAACTCAGGTCCTATGGAAGAGCAGCCAGTGGTCTTAACCTCTGAGCCATCTCTGTGGCCCAGACCATGCAGTTTTGAAAAGGAGAAGACAGCACAGAGAACAATAACATGATCACTGCACAATTAAAAGATAAAACTTATGGTCCAGTATTTCCATATTGATAACATGGGTCCTCAGTTTTTTTTTTAAATGTTTTATTTGTTGTATAAAGTGTTCTGTCTGCATGTATGCCTGAAGCCCAGAAGAGGGCGCCAGATCTCATTATGGACGGTTGTGAGCCACCATGTGGTTGCTGGGAATTGAACTCAGGACCTCTGGAAGAGCAGCCAGTGCTCTCAACCTCTGAGCCATCTCTCCAGCCCAGGGTCCTCAGTTTTAAACACTTACTGAAGTGATATTTCCTTGAACACTTTGGTCCACAGTGTAATGTTTCTACTGCATTTAACTGAGATGAGGGGAGCCAGTTCTAGGTCACTTCCTAGAAATTCTCTTAGTGGCTGCATACTCTTTTGACAGCTGAGGTGTTCCCCTGCTCAGGGCAATGTTGACATGATTTCATGTCTAATTCAATCAAAAGCTGACTTGTCAAGTAAGAATTCAAATAAAGAGCTCTAAACACAACAGTGGAAGCCAAACCATTGGTTCCCTGGCAGGATGTCCCCCTCGCCAACCAGGGAAGAGAATTCTTGGCTACACAAGAGGTGGTGCCAATCAAGGGGAGGTCACGCTTCCAAGCAGGCTTCATCACCACACACAAGGTAAGGGAGAGTTACAGCTCAACGGTGGGAAGAACAACACATCATGAATTAAACATAAAAATATTATTCTAAACCCTCAATCAAAATCGCAGGCCCTGCGCATCGAACCCAGGCAAGGAATGTCAAATTTACTTAAATGTCTCCATTTCTGTTTGGTTTGGACAGTTCTGTGTTATCATAGTTTTGGTGTTGTTAATATTAATGTCAACACTTCCATTCCAGGCCTCAATCTCCAAGACTTGTAAATGAACTGTAAACCTTACAAACATATTTTAATGTTCAGATTTAGGATGGTGAGCCCCTAGGAAGGCCAGGAGAAAGGAAAGTTACAGTGTGTGTGTGTTTATAATTTGAAATTATGCTAGAATCTGACACATCAAATCAGAGTTCTATTTGTTCCTGAGGGAGATCCCCAAATATTAGTTGAAAGTGGGAGATGATTAGGCTTTTTAGAAATTTTTGTATTGGTGCTGAATGTAGTTTGCGAACACTATTTCATTATTACTGGATATGGATATATTCACATCATTCATATAATACAAGAATGTGTATTTGGGGTCTGCCCATCTGCAAAGGCTATTTTTCTATGTAGAAGGCAGTAGCTCAAGTCCCTAGACAATGTCTACCTCTTATGGAACACGAGGATGCCATGATGTGTGTGAAAGTTGGCTCTGGGTTCTCATTTGTAACAAATACTATCCTCTTTATCTGCAAATTCTTGGGAACTGCCCCAAATCCCTGCCTAAGTTGGCCAACTCCACCACATGCCACAGGGTGCTGAGCAGCCCTGGTATTGTGCAGCAAGAGCTCCGCTGTCAGGGTTCCAACTCTGAAGGTGGGTCTCAGCCAAGGAAGTCTGAGAAGGAGCCAGGTGGCAAGAAGCCCAAGCTCACACCTTCTGGACTGATTAGACAGTTCTGGGTTCTAAACTCAGCACCCCAACAGCACAGGGGAGCAAGACACCCATCCAGTAGATATCCAGAACATTCTAATTGTCCCTGGTCACACAGTCTTGTTCCTGGGGACTGGGCAGAAATGTCACAAGGAACTGACAATCCGGAGTACAGCTTGGTATCTGGTTTTGTTTTGTTTTTTTCATTTTTCCCAACTCACTTATTTATATATACAGCAAAGAGAATGTATTGGGTTACAGAGGTTATTTACATATACACCAAAGAGAATGTATTAGGTTACAGAGGTCATTTACATATACACTAAAGAGAATGTATTGGGTTACAGAGGTCATTTACATATACACTAAAGAGAATGTATTGGGTTACAGAGGTTTTTCCCCTATGCGAACCAGGAAGCAAGTTACTCTTGCCATTAGCTGCTCAGCATCACCAGCTAAGATGCAGGCTCTTTTCTGAAGTCCTCACTCACTCAACAACTTTTCCCCACAGTTTTCCTTTTTCTGCAGTGGTTTGGCTGCTCCCAAGGGTTCACTATCAAAGGGACCACCTCTGTCCAGTGCTATTTATTTATTTCTTTATTTATTTTTGCCTCTGGCTTCCCTGTAGGATGATTTCTCTCATCGGAGCCCATGGCATGACTTGAGAGTGACAAACACATTCTCAAAAAACCATCATGGAACCCCCACGAGGTAAACGAACAAAACTCCTCACCTTCCAACCAAAGAAAATACTAAATCCACGAAATCATTTAAGCCACCCTTCCAAAGCAAAGGAGACTCGAAATGTTTTAGGCAGCAACCTATAAGA
The DNA here is from genome assembly GCA_907164525.1 of Lophiomys imhausi. Lineage (NCBI taxonomy): Eukaryota > Metazoa > Chordata > Mammalia > Rodentia > Muridae > Lophiomys > Lophiomys imhausi. The sequence continues at coordinate 3,589,143 of CAJQZJ010032904.1, forward strand.
AACTCATTTTGTGGGATGTTTCACATTCCAACCCGTGGTTTATTCCCCTATATATCCCCACCAGTAATATCGACCAGATGTGGCAAAGAAGTCTATGCAGAATTGTAAAAATTACAAGCATATTCTGCAATTCCAAAGCACTGTAAACTCACAGCTTGCTTTTCTTTGCCTCTTAGGAAAAAAAAAATTCAAAACAATTTCCAAGTTGCCAGAATGTTCTCTTGCCTGATCACTTTAGAGTTCTGTCTGCCCAAAGGGCTAAAAGGATTAAAAATGTAAAACCCAACTCCTACCTCTGATAGATTGAGGGGTGTCTAGAAAGGCCTACTTGCTAGCATTAAGTCTACAGATTTTTCTCTTTTAATATTTCAAGTCTTAATGTCTGAAATCTCTGATACAAGCATGTGTTCATTTATGCTTACATAAGTGAACATGTATACTCAAAGTACTACAGTACTGAGTCATAAATATTTCACCTGTATGTGATTTTTCTCTGTCTTTCTCAGTCCCCAAACCCTTTAAAGTGTGTCTCAACATGGGAGGTACATGATGGGGTGGAGGAATTCAGCCAAGAATTGTGAGTTAGCATAGCATAGGTTTATTCGTTGTGATTAGATGTTTAGGCTTCAGTTTTGACTTCTGCGTAATGGGCATAACAACACGGCCATTTCAGGATCCTTACGAGGCATTGGAATGTGCATATGGTGTGAAGTAAAAAGGAGGGATTCAACAGCTGGCTGGTTCCTTTTTTCTTCCAAAATCTATAAAATAACAGGGATTATCCTGGGTGGGTGTTTCCTAAGGTATGCCCACAGGTGACACACCCAACATCGTCTAGCACACCCATTTACAAAGTCAAACACCCAGGTCCATTCCAGATCGAACAAGCCAGCCATCCTGGGTGAACAGTCCAGGAGTCAGCATTGAAGGGTGTCTTTTCTGTTCGCTAAGAATGGCAGACTATCCTTGCTATGTAGAATATATGGTTCTGGGCTGGCAGCCATCAGCTGGCACACTGTTTGAAATCCAGATTCACAGGGCCATTTCAGACCTATGGGGCCAGAGCCCAACTTTTAACAAGAAGCCCAGGATTTTAGATGATCATTCAGGTTTAAGAAGCACCAGTCTAGAACAGTGGTTCTCACCCTGTGGGTCACGACCCCTTTGGGGAGGTTTCAACAACTCTTTCATGGGGGGGGGGGTTGCATATCAGATATTTACATTATGATTCATAGCAGTAACAAATACAGTTATGAAGTAGCAATAAAAATAATTTTATGGTTGGGGGAGTCACTGCAACATGAGCAACTATATTAAAGGGTCACAGCACTGGGAAGGTTGAGACCCACTGGTCTAGACAACATTTACTCCTGCTTCTAATATCATGTGGTACAGAAGTTTACAGGACAATTCAAAAATTGGCCTTCTAAACAACTCTATGGTGAAGTCCAAAGGTTTCTATGATGAGCTGGGAAAATCCTTGTTGGGGAAAGGGACATTATATTTTCCATAGCTACTCTTCCTTTCTGGCTTAGTGTAGTAGAGATCGAGAACAAGAAAAACAGAGACAATGATGGGATGGAAGGGGTCAATGCTTACAAAACAGAAACCTCAGGACTGATGTGGTACCCACTGTCACTCATGACCTATCCACACATCGACTGAAGGGAAACATGTCTGTATGCGTTCAGACATTTCACAAACCAAACAGAAGACCCTACTCCCTACATTGTGGAACTTGGGGATCAATACAAGGCGGGGAGCAGTTATGGAGCTTTTGTGTCTGTGGCCCTTGAGGTCTGCTTAGCCATGCTCTTGGAGACCATGACCTTGCAACTCTCACCTCAATAGCCCATAGGTGAGGCAAACGACCATACTCCTCCACCCAGTCCTCTCTAGACATAACACTGAATCCCAGAGAGGCAACACAGCATTTCAGGACCACCCAGGTGTCTGCATTCATGGCTCCAGACAGGCGCCATGCCTGCAGCCCCCGAATCCCCACCACCATCCCAACAGGTTGGCTTCCCATTATCACACTGTCCTTTTACCACATCAGATAGGAACCCTGTTGGAAAGCTGACTAGTTCGACTTTTGGTTTCTCCACTAGGTTTTCCCTTTTACAGCACTGTTTCACATCACTGCAGAGTTTTATAGAGACATATACTGCATGTTGGTATGCTTTAAAGTTGAATGAGAAACTGGAAGAACAAGGCGGCTGCAGAAGGCTCAGTGAGCTGCAGATGGGACGCTGAGGAGCAAGGCCCCAGTCTGTCAGCAAGGTAGGGCTCAGGTACAGCCTCTGAGTGATTCAGGAGTCAGCACTCACCAAGGCTCCCCCAGGCATCTGGCACTTCCCTTAGGAACCTCTCAGAACCACAGTCCAGACAGTCTGGTTAGGAAGCTGCGCCCTGAAGCTAAGGAAGCTTGGGTTTGAATTCTGGATTTACCAGTTACTGGCACTATGACATGAGAAGCTGTTCAAATCTTTAGGGCTCTGTTTCTTTATGTCTAAAATGCATGACTGGTATATCTACCACTTTTTTTTGTTTGTTTGTTTTTGTTTTTCAAGACAGGGCTCGTTTGTGTAACAGAGCCCTGGCTGACCTGGAACTTGCTCTGTAGACTGGGCTGGCCTAAAACTCACAAAGATCACACTGCATCTGCCTCCCAAGTGCTGGGACTAAAGGTGTGTGCCACCACGCTCAGCCTATCTACCTCTTAAAGCTGAAATTTATAAAGATCATCTAACCTATTAACTATGCAAAACTCCCTTTAGTACCACAGTCTCTCTGACCTATCTTCAAGCTCATGTGCTCCAAGGCCCAGGACCTCAGAGTACAGCTGTATGTGGACTCTAGATCTTTATGAAAATTGGGACATTTGGGTAGAGCCTGCCCGTATTCAGTATGACTCATGTCCTCATAAAGACAAGACGAGTGTCCTCAGAAAGACAAGGGCATGCGTGCACAGAGGGGCAAGGTGTGTGGAGACAGCTACCTGCAAACAAAGATAGAGCCCTCAGAAGAGACCCATCTGACCACTAGCTTCAGTTTGGATTCCAGACTTCAGAACTGGAGGCCTGGTGTCTGTAGCTTAAGCCATTTAGTCTCTGGTACCTGTTACATCAGGCCCAGCAGACTGGGTAGTAACAGTGATGGCCAAGCCAACTGCAGAGATGACATCTGAGATGGAGAGAGTGGGGGGGGGGTGTCACTCATCTAAGGTCATCAGAAGGTGGGATTCAAAGCCAGGTCTGGAAGGCCCTAGGTCGCCATTCTTTGCTCCGATATTGGGCTGCCTCAAAGAACACACTGAGGAATGAAGCTTCTGATTTGTGTGGGGATCTACAACAGATCTAAACAAGACAGACAATGAAACAGAACACAGTGAGCGCCTAACAGGGGTGGACATGAGTGGCAATGAGTACACAGAGGCCATTCCAGGGAAGGTCCTGGAAATGGAAGCCTCATGGTCTTTCTCTCAGACAGCAATGCCACTCTGCCACAGCGGCGGCCCAGGGACTCAAGAGATTACCTTGAGTCCCTGCCGTGGGATTACCTTCCTCAGCCTCTTGAATTCTATTGGTCCAAAGGAGTGAGTGGCACTGGGTTTAACCCCAGTGGAATGTTTTCAAAGCTGTCAAATACCTCACTGAACTGTGAGGAGAAAAATCAGAAATCTTGTTACAACTGTTTATGTGCTTACGTGGTGGCTACCCACTCCCTAGGGCTGAACGGACACGCTGGACATAGATCCCGGACAGGTGACCAAGCAGTGCCCCAACAGTATGCTCAACCTCCAGAGGCAAGGCCAACCCTTCAGCCTTTCCAAAGCTGTCCCATCTGGGTGAAGTTTGGGGTCTTTTATCATTGTTTCACCCCATCCCTCACTCCTTCTAAAGAATTTAGGGCCATATCACCTGGTTAGCACTTGAGAGGCAAAAAAATTCTACCCAACCTCACCTGTGTAAAAGCAAAGGCTGGAAGTGCATTCAACGAAAGAGAAGTCAATAGTCACAAAACAGGCCACGTGACATCCTGCCCTCTGCATAACAGAACCATGACCGGAGAGGCAACGTAACCAATGCACCTGGGGACACACACCTTGCTAGCGGCAGAGCCAAAAGGAGCTGGATCTTTCCAATCCAAGTGTATTGCTTAGCCAGCCCTCTTCCATGCTGGAGCCTGGACCGTTTCCTGAGTGCTGAAGTGTTCACACCACAGAGCCCAGAGCACAGCCCACACACTGCTCCATTCCTTACGAACAAGAGTTAACTGCAGTCTTTCCCTGAGCCCTCAAGGAGTATAACAGACAGTCCCTTAGCCAGTTTTTCTCATCACCTCCTCACCTCAGCTCACCAGGAATCCAAGAAAGAAAGGAAGGAAGGAAGGAAGGAGGGAGGGAGGGAGGGAGGGAGGGAAGGAAGGAAGGAAGCACAGTTCCCATGCATGGTCCTTCTGCTAGAACGCAAAGAGCTCAGATTCACTTAGCACCCAAGGTGGCACCTTGCTGCCATGATGTGGACTGCAGCAGTGGGATCCCCGTGGCTGTGCCCCTTATGCTTGAGAGCAGACTTGGGGGAGATATAGATCATGAATACACACCCCAATCAGGGGGCACTGTATCTGAGAGCAGAAAGGGGGACACTGACCAGCAAAGGCCTGGAAGAAACACTTGGATATGTGACAGGTCCGTCCATTGTCTTCCTGAGTCATAACTGAGAATATCTTCTACTCCCCATAGTTGTGGGATGGTGGAGAAACGTAAGGACTTAGCAGAGCCACAGGTGTGCCCTGAGAGTCTGTCTTAGTCAGGGTTACTGTTGCTGAGATGAAACACCGTGACCAAAACCAAGCTGGAGGGGAAAGGGGTTATTGGGCTTATATTTCTACAGCACTGTTCATCATGGGAGAAAGTCAGGACAGAAACTCAAATGGCCAGAACCCACAGGCAGGAGCTGATGCAGAGGCCATGGAGGGGTGCTACTTACTGGCTTGCTCAGTCTGCTTTCTTACAGAACCCAGGACCAACAGCCTAGGGATGACACCACCTACCGGGCTAGGTCCTCCTCCATTGTTCACTAATTAAGAAAATGCCCTACAGCCAGATCTTTGGAAGCATTTTCTCAATGGAGGTTCCCTCCTTTCAAACAACTGTATTAAGTTGACATAAAACTATCCAGCACAGATCCCATTCCACTCTCCTTCCTCCTTCTCTTTGACTCCTCACCATAAATAAAGCTGTGCTCTTCCCTGTGCTCCACACACAGCTCACTGAGCTGCCACAGGCCCAAAATAATGAGGCAGGTCTGTCATGGATTAGAACCTCCAAAACTGAACTTACAGGGACCTTTTCTTTTCAAGTTGATGGTGTCAGCCTGTTGATACAAGGATGGAAAACTGGCACACTTTCCATTTTCCAGGGTTTAGATCTGAGGCTGGTTTGTTGGTAAGACTGGTGTGAAGATTCAATCTGAACACAGAGACCCAGCACTCAGGAGGGGCTACCGCTTAGATCTGCGGGATTTATGGAGAGGTAATTTGACCTCTCTGAGCTTTACTCTCCCAAGGAATGGGAGCAGTGATGGACTTAGGAACACGCAGACTGTTATGGACAAAAGCAGTCTCTGGATTTGAGTTATCCAGAGTTCCATGTAGATTCTGCCAGAATGATATCAGGCAAGCTCACCAACCCCTTTGAGCCTCTGCTTCACTTTCGTAGAACGACACTAACCACGGCACCGATCCCAGCACCTGCCCTGCAGAGCTGTGGAGACAACCAGATGAGTCAAAGTGCTCGGAACAGCACCTGGAACTCACTGCTTGCTGGGGCTATTATCCTCAAGCTTTATTTCGAGGATCCGAAACCCTCATTTAAAACGCTGTGTGCAGTAGATGCACAATAAACTCGCTGGCATCTATGGTTAACGATTGGTATCCCTTCCCTCACTGTGCGCTTCTCATACGATCACTTTGCGTGCGGAACCTATTGTCCAAACAAGGGGGATGAACACTGGGCCATGCTTGGTTGATCAGAGGACACCGTCATGTTAGCAGTGATGATCGGTTTAGACAATCTCTGTGAACAAGCTGAGGACCCAAGCTGTACCTCAGTCCTTTTCCACCAGACTGTTAAGTGTTGCCTGGGGCTGTAAAAGTTGCACACCCTGAGGTTTCTGTTTTGACTCACAGTTGTGCCCACTGTTCCAAGGGAACATGAAGTCCTTATGACACCTCCTGGGCCCTGCCTCCAGTTGTTCCCGAAGTCTTTACTGCCATTGGACCTGTCTCAGTTACAGGAACTGATAGATTTCCTCTTTGAGTTCAACTGACTCTACTCTCATTTCTGGTCCTCATTAGTCAGAAGTATTATCAATAGAGCACAGACTGTCAATAGCCAAACCTTCTCTCTTCCATCTCCACTTCAAACATGTCTTCTCGTACCATTGTTGCTTTTCCAGAAGATACATGTTGTGCTTTGAATGTGAAGTGTCCTCCATTGGCACAGATTTTTTTTTTTTTTTTAACACTTGGCCTCAACTGGTGATGCTGTTTCAGAAGGCTGGGGAATGTTTAGGAGGCAGAGCTTCTCTAGAGGAAGTGAGTCACAGAGGTGGGCCAGGAACTGGGGTTTTTATGGCATAGTCCTCTTTTCTGTCTGCTGTCTACTTCTGAACTGTGGATGTATTGGGGCCACCAACAGCGGCTTGCTCCTGTCACACCTACCCCCATCATGGTGGAATGTATCCCTTAAAACTGTAAGCCCAAATAAACCTTTCTTCCCCTAAGTTGCTTCTTGTAGGGTAGTTAGTCCTAGTGACAAGAAGGGTTAAGCCACGGAGGACTTGAAGTTGGGAGAAGAGGGATCTGAGAGGAGTTAAGGGGAAGAGCTGGGGCTGGAGATGACCAAACCTGTTAGAGGCGTGCATGAAATTCTCAAAGAATTTGTAAAAACATCCTCTGGATAAACACTGGGTGTGAAGAAGTTGGCCCTAAAGGCAACACTAAGGGCAAAGCCCAGAAGTGCTGCTGGTTTACATGGTTGCTATGGACCAGTTGGCTGCAGAGTCCATACTGAGTCTGCCTCACAGTGTCTACTGAGAGGCAGGGTTCTTTTCCAGCAGAGCTGATAGCATATGTACACACACCCTTGACTGCACATTTATTGATTTTCTAATTTGTACCCTGCTTCCTTCCAAAAAGGCCCTGGAGTGGCTGACAAAAATAAGACAAAGACATAATGGCGCCATTAACAAAAATCAAAGATCAAGCCCAAAGAGAAAAAGCAATAGCTGATTACCACTTCAACCTGGGTTAATATAGGTGCTTTGGTTTAAAATATATTTATATACTTAGCTCTTAGCCTTTGGCAGTCACTCCAATGTGTCAGGATTGGGTACAGGGAGAGCGAAATATCCTTCACATCTTCTGCTCTGTCCTTAGAGCAAAAGGCTACATTATCACAGGCAACCAAAGAAAGCGTACTGAATGAATGAATGAATGAACAGTGAATAAGAGAGTCAAAGCTCTCTGAGAGCACTGTTTAAATCCCTGGGCCCATATCATTTATGTATCCAATCAGCCATCATTGTCTGAGTGTCTATCTGTGCCAACCTTTGTGCCTGGCCAAAGACTTGTAGAAGGATGATCACCAAATGAGCTGAACATTGTTCCTGCCTACCCAGCTGCAGTTCTCTGACTTGGGGCAAAAGCTTGGTATGATTTATCTCAATGCTCACTGGAACATTATGTCTCACCCTGCTCCTGAGGCCGAGATTGCAAAGACAAAAACTACAGAGACAAAGACAGTTATTCTGGCCCTTCTACTTTTCCAACACTCTCAACCCTAGAAAGCATACAGTCACACTATTATCTCACATGAGTCCTCACAGTTCTCCTGAGAGTCTGGGAGAAAGGGAGGAGAGGCAGCCCTGTCTACTGATGAAGACAGTTGGGTACAGAAAGGAAAGGGACTTTCCAAACTCTGTTAGAAAGGGGCAATTAGAATACAACCCAGAGCTTTCCAGCTCCTGAGCCCTACGGCCAGCATCCCAGACACTGGTTAACAACACCTGAAACTTCTCTGTCTGGCTCAGGACTCTTGGCATAAAATTGGCATTGGCTGATGGCATTAGGGAGACATCTGTGAATAGAAAAACAGCCCAGCTGACACTTACAGTGATTGAGTCCTCAGATCCCAATTCCTCTCCTTCAAAGCCATCAGCAGCTGCAGCCCCCCGAGCCTTCTTTCACCCAGAAACTGATGTTGAGATTCCAGGTGAACCTCATATGCCTACAGCACTTGGTAAAGGTAGGATGATAAGGGGCAGTGAAGTCCTGGGGGGACACATGACTACTCGGGGAGTATTCGGTGAGTGTCTGCTAGTTCCTCCTCTGTGGGGTAAACCATCCAGACTGATTGGATACTAGAGAAAAAGCTATCTCCTCCAAACGTGCACAGACCTTTCTGGTCAGCATTTCTAACACAAAAGATATAATCATTCATACAATATTTCTACTTTATTAAGAACAGCAAGTCTAAGAAATGACTTTAAGCACAGGGGAAGGTGTACATAGTTATTTAGATACACATATCTCCCAATTTTACTTAAAGGACTCAGGCAGCTGAGGATTTATCCATTCCAGTTTAGGGATCAGTGCTCTGAGAAGGCCTAGTGATGACTGTCCACAGAAGGGGGCTGTTAAAAACCAGGGTGGTTTGTGGCTAATCCAATGCTTGTTCAGTTCTGTTAGGCTACCGGTTGCACATTTCCTCCAGCCATGTGTCCATCCAAGTGGATGCAGACTGGACGAATGGAAAGGGAGGTCATTCCTTTTCTTACTTTTAGTAACGTCAGCTAACTAGGTGAACAAGAGAACCAAAGACAGGGCATGTCCTCCAAGAAGAGACCATGACAAAGTACAGTCGTGTCCCGCAGAAAGCAAACAGGACTACTGCTCTCCTGGACACCACATAGCCCAGGCCCGTTCTTCTTGCCCTTTGAAAATACATTTATGTGCTGTGTGTGTGTGTGTGTGTGTGTGTGTGTGTGTGTGTGTTTATACATACATAAATATGTATCCCTGATTCAGGGCTTGAGTGCACACAGTGACATGTGTTTCCTATTTTCCAGTTTATTCCAGTCTGCATGCACTGTTTGACTGCATAAGTGGGCATTAAACCCAGCCATGGGGAAGGAGTCTGGTGCTGCAACATGGAAGCCTCCGCAGTGATGTGAATGTCTCCCCAGTCAGGCTATGAGTCTCCCAACTTGGCAGACAGCTCTACGCTGTTGCATTCGGCGAACCCTTGGGCAGCACAGCTCACCTGCCATCTACTCTGCCAGCAGGATTTCAAGTTCACTATCAATGGCTAGCAGTTGCAGAGAACACCCTTAATCCATAAGCCACAGTCTAGGACAGTCTGCACCTCTAGCTCCCAAACTTTTAGGCTGTTACACTGAATATACGCCCAGAAGTGTGGCCACCCAAACCTTTCGGGAAAATAATGTGAAAATCAAATTTTCTTCATTTTTCCATCAAACCATAGACCCAGAGAACCAGAGTTCCTGGACTGTCAATGGCAAGAAGTAACAGACAGGGAGCGTTCCAGCAGGCAAGTCGGCGAGCTTAGTCCAGACTGATACTAAGAATGCACACAAGCAGCTTCCAATGAATAAGATCTCCCCAAGCCTCTCGCAGGGGAATTTCATGTAGTAAGTTCAGACCCATCGTCATCTCCCTCTTTCCAAAGGGAAAAAAAAAATTCGTCATCACATATTGGTAGTGTTCATTGGTCAATAAAGCCACCCAGCTCTGATGGAAGGAGCGAAAAGTCAGAGATTGCTCCCAAGCTCCCTATGGCACAGGTGCCATACACAGCATCAACCACAAGGTCCACCAGACGGAAGCCAGGCAAGACACAAGGTAGAGAATACAAGTGAATGCTACTCACAGTCTGGTGAGCTTCGGCGTGCTCTGGAAAAGTAATTCTGGAAGGACCTGGAGCTTGTTCTTGTTTAGACGTCTGGTGAAGAAAAGATGAATGAAATGATGTCAAAGGGATATCGAGTATATAGAGCACATACAGGGACATTGCTTTGACAAATCAGTCCATCACTAGGTATTTAGAGACTTTCTAGATCTCTCAGTACAGTATGCTCAACACATGGAAGGCATATCTACCAGAAGTTTGTAGTCAGCCTGGAAACAGAAATCCCTATCAGTCATACCTAGCACACTGGCTGTGCCTCCCCTCCTTGGTCATAAGTCTTGGACAGACATCACTCATTGGTGACAACTCTCTTTCCCGTGGATTCCAGACAACACTTTTGAGCTTTTCACAGCATAAATTAAATATCAGCGAAAATGTTCCAAGTCTTAAATAATGGTGAGGATGGGAGCAGATGGCAGTTGCCATAGGAACAGAAAAGAGGGCAAGTCAGATCATTATGGGTTGAAGAACCCAAAATCAATCTCTGCCATGGGGGCTCTTGGGAGCACAGCAGGGCTGTATTGTGACATTCATGGGTCCTTGCCCCTTGGGCCTTTCTGAGCTGCTTTATCCACAAGAAATTTTTACATATTATATCTGCGCAAGTATAAAAATAAGCACACTGTACATCTATCAGAAAGCATTCATTTCAACCTAAAAGTTTAGTTTCTTCTAAGCTAAAATCAATTAAGACATATTTATGGCCTGGGACCTGTGGTGGGTTCTCCTCTGTGCAACTACTAGAGAATTTGGCCCTGAATTGGGGGCCCAGACTCTGGGCACAAAGAATGACTTTAGTAAAGCTCATTCCTGTAGACACAGACCATCCTGGGCAATTAGCAACAGAGCTGTTATGGTCTGAACCTGCAATGTCCTGCACAGGCTCATGCTTGCTTCTCCAGGGGCCAGGGTATTTGGAGATTCTATGGAAGCTTTAGAGGCTGGGGTCTGGCTGGTAGAAATATATCACTAGGAAAGGGCCTTTGAAGGATCCAGTATTCTCTCCCGCCTTCTGGTCCACTACGGCATAAACAGCCTCCAATACACATTCCTTCCACCACCAAGTGAACTTCTCCTTCATGCCCTTCCTGCCATGATGGACTGACACTCTCTGAAAGAAAGAGCCAAGTTTAAAAAAAAAAAATCTTTCCTTCCTTATCTATATCAGGTATTGTGGTCACAGCGGCTCAAAACTAATTAACACAGAAAACAGTCCAAGCTTCTTCTGAGCACAGCTGAGACTAAATGTCCACAGATAAGACCATATAGGCTCCCAAGGGACACCTAGTCCCTGTTGTGATGTTGATGAGGGATGCTTTCTTGAGGTAATCAGTCCTGAGAGAGGCCCTGTTCCTAGCTATCTTTCTGCTCCCCTGCACTGCATCTACTCATAGGCGAACAGCAGTTAAGTGGAACAACTGGTACCCCCAGGTGAGCTCTAAACAGACAGAGGAGAACAGCAGGAGCTACAGCCAAGTTCTCAGGAGTGAAGTCCAAGCCTGTTCCTTTCCCTATGTGTACTCCAAGAGAACACAACTCCTCTGGTAAAAGAGACTATTTCTTTCTTTCATCCTATAGACAAAGCTTCAGAGGAACCAGGGTCTCGAAGAGGGTCAGAAAGAGCCATACATGAGACAGAGAAGTATTTACCATCTCAATTAACAAACGCCTTTCAGAGAGCATGCAACTCAACCCTGACAAAGTCTGTGCCATGTGGGGTAGGACCAGGGATGCTGCTGAGGAAGTTTCTGATGAGAAGGAGGAGGGAATAAAAAGGCTGGGAAGTTGGACAAGAAAAGCTCTAACCCGCTACTCACCTCCACAATGGTCTGACTCTAACACTTGTGAATTTTTTTCTCTAATTGCTTAAAAATGAGGGTAAAAGCATACAGCATGGTATTAGCTGTCTTCTCAGTTTCTAAACACACAGTTCAGAGGTATGGAGTACAGTTTTGTGGGGTGGTTTTTCCTGGTTGTATAACTAATCTCCAGGACACTTTAAGCTCACACAATGATACTATCTATTAAACAATTCTCCAATTTTCCCTTCTAACAGCCTCTGGTAGACAACATTCTGTGTTCAGTATCCACAAGTTTGCTTTCTCCTTTATATATATGCACGTGGAATGGCTAACAGTTACATGATACAAAGGATGGCTGTTCCCACCTGCTGCCCTGAATGCCACGAGCTGTGCTTCATGCTGCCCTGGCAGAGTCTCATGGTAGAGCTTAAGACCTGGTTGTTATTGTCCTTGCCTCTTATATAATGGATTCAAAGCTGAGGATCCAGGCCAGGCCAAGGCCAAAGCATCTCTCAGGGGTGCTGTAGCAGGATCTGGACATACTCAGCTGGCTTCAAGTCCTGAACCAGGGCACTCAAAACCTTCACAGTGCTCTGGGCCATTCCCTTTCTTCGCTATTTTCTGCTTTGTTTCATCCACAGTTTCCACTTCCTCCACCCTAACCAGACACTGATCCATTCTGAATACGCTGCTCTTCCTGAAAAGGACTCTCTTGGTGGTCCTTCAGGCAAGAACCTAGTCTCTCTTTGGGTCTGTCTGGAACCACCCTTGTCATCACGGCTGAACAAATTCTGGTAAGAATTCTATTCGGCCACGCAATTCTCAGGTCTAGGCAAAACCCCTAGAGCCCAGCTCACTGGCTCTTTCAGTGGTGGGCAGGGTTTTTAGTGTGTTCAAAGCCCTAGACGAGAGCTGCAGCTAAAAATAAAGCCAGCCTGGCTCCGAGGCTCCCGGAAGGAAAGGAATAGTTTTCATTTCTTCGCCGGTATTTACGGCTGGGCGAAATTAAAAAACACAACCAAATTTAGCCAATTGTGCTTTGCCGGCTGCTTCTCAACCCCCGAATTCAGATTCTTGGCAGCGAGGCTGGGCTCTGATCCCAGTAGCCCCAGGGCCTTTCCACTGCTGCTTGGTTGGGTCACATGCAAGTTCTCCGAATCAGAGACTTTAATGTTATATTTCCAGGTCACTCTTAGGACTTACTTCCTTTTCCTCAGTGAAAGCAGGAGATCAGTTATCAGAATTCTTGAGTATGGAAAGGAGAGAAGCTGTTTCCCTGACATTTGCACGTGGTGGCTCTTGGCCTTGTGGCTTTGATGCCACCTGCTTTGATGTGATGCTGGCACTGGTGGCAGCAAGATCTAGCCACAATTTGAGCTAGAACGAGCTGTGGGCTGAACATAAAGCTCACCTGCATGAGACCAGAACCGATGAGGTGAGCAGGAAGCAGGCCATGTCAAGCTAGGATAGGGTGCATGCATGTGTCCCCTTTTCTTCTATGATCAGAAAAGTGTCACTAAGATTTCCTATGGGTCAAGGTCAAAAGCCTACTGGTTGCCAACTGTTTTTCAACTTCAACTGTGAACCTTTAAGAAACACAGCCTTGTCTTTGTGGGGTTGCTGAAGACCTTTTTGTATTGAGCCAGTTATGAAACACATGATCAGAAGTTTAGACCACTGTTGAATTGATCCATTTTAGCCAACTACTTATCCATCCATCTATCCATTCAACTATACATTCAATCTATACAGCTGTCCATTCAATCAATATACATATTGAATTATATTTATATCATTATATATATATATCTATATATACACATATGTATATATATTGGACAGATCAATATATATATGTCCACTCAATCTGTACAACTACTCATTGATCACTAAGGACTGTCCTTAGTCCTTCTGCCTTCCCAAATCTCCAGTTCGTTTTGAATAGAAAAGACAAGTAAGACTCAATCCCTTCTTTCAGACCATCATATGCTGTTGGGAAAGGTAGATGTGAGACACAAAGCTACACTATGATCTTGTAAGCAAAGGCGTTGTAGGAATGTGCAGGAGGGGCAGCTAGGCCAGTGCTGATGAAAGAAGGTGTCCCCCCAAAAGAGGGTTTGAGTTCAAACTGGAAGAATGAATGGGACTCTTCAGGAGCCGTGAATAAAGAATTCTGGGTTTGGAATATGTGCATTCCACTACATGCCAGGAGTCTGTGGGCCATTTTGGGAGCAGTCTCGTACTGCTTTTGTGAGGAAGTTGGGAAGGGGTTTTAGATAAAATAATAAGCAACAGAAAGAACATAATCAAGAAAGTGAGTCTAGTTAGACTTTGAGCAAGTCCTCTCCAGTAGCAGTAAACCTGACTTGGAAGGGCCCTAGAGTAACCAGCATGGGTTTGATTAGTAATAATCATGTGCTAATGCGGAGACAAGAGACCAAGTGTAATCAGTAGGGGTTTGTGAATGAATGTCTGTGAGGACTGAGGGATCGGCAGCAATGGAGGTAATAAAGTAGCCCCCTGAGATCAAGCTTGGGTGTCTTATCAGTCAAAATCACCACGCACCAATGAGCAGAAGAGAAAATGGAGGGGCAGGGTACAAAAGGGGATATACTACAGTTCAGAACTTCTGTACCACTGAGATCTCTCAAATATGTTTCATCCACTTAAACCTAGTACTAACACTAAAAACACGAGTCAACCTTTATTTGAGACACTTTGTACACATTATCTCCCTGAATTTCCATAGAAATGCGTGGAGGCCAACATTTTTAGGATCCCTGAAAAAAAGATACAATGGACTAAGAAGGATCAGGCGCTTGCCTGTAGCCAAACAGATAACCTGGTGGCACAGGACCTGAAGCCAAATACCTGATGTTAAACCTGAAGCTAATGGTGGCAGCAAAGCCCTTTGCTCTACACCAATGCCTAATACATGAGTCTCATCTTCTTCCCGAAGTGGGAAATATGTCTAACATATTCTGTGTCCTAAGGACAGCCAACACAGCACCAGGCTCACAAGGGACCTTCAAGAAGGGCTTGTTCAATTTGATGCATAAACCAAAAGTCAGAAGTGGCCACTTGGGGGAGTCTGGGGAAGCACATGTCTCCCTGGGCTAGGCATGGGGAGCATGTTGAGTGGAAAAAAAGCCCCCAGAGCCACAGCTTCCAGATTCAGCTGTACAAAGGTGAAAGGCTCAGCCATTCGCCTCACTAGGGAATGGACTGGGTGGGGGACCTCTAGGACCACCCACATGCCAGCAGGCCCCTTTCTTTACATATGGAGTTGTGGAATGTCCAGGTGTCTTGGGCTAGACCCTGGAGGGAGCAAGCCAGTATGTGTTGACCCGAAAAGGTCACCAGGACTGCTTGCTTTAGTCACAAGCAGCCTGTGTTTATTCTCAGTCTACCGACACTTTCAGAAACACCCTCCTGTCTACACAGAAAGCACCAATGCTACTTTGTTCTCCAAGACAGAGACTCCCAATAGAGAGGTGGGAAGGGTCCAGGCTAGGAACCTTTAAGGATGACAGCAACCTCCAGGGCAAGGGCAAAAAAAAAAAAAAAAAAAAAAAAAAAAAACACTGGAGAAGCCTCAGACCTCAGCTCCACACTGAGACCATCACCCCACCCCTCACCCCCACCCCACTGATTCACAGGCATCAATGTAAGTCATAAGTAAGATAAAACTTTGGGGAGACCAGATCAGCTGCTTGCTGTAGCATAGATGACATGAGTCCTGTCAAGCACAGCAAATCCATTCTACTATCCTGCTACATGGAGGATGTATATTGCCCTTATCTGATGGATTCAGTAAGCAGCCCGACTTCCAATAGGTTATGGTTTCTGCTACTTATAATCAGGAGCAACCCTATTTGAAGCCTGACAGTCTATTGACCGATAACCTCTCCCCAGGATCACTTCAGTCAAGGGACTGTTGTCCTTTGCCTTTGGGCTCCCTTTTTAATGGTGGTGGCAGTAGACAGCTTTAGTGATGGATGAAGGGTCTTCCTCATAATAGCCATTATGAACCAATTCAAAATTGACTTTCCTGGTTTAGAAGTAAGTTAACTAAACACCGACATCTATGGTATTCAGCATGTGCTCAATGACATTTGGGTTGGCTTCTGCCAAATTTTACGATTAGTTATTTTCAGTTTGCAATTCCCAAGTAACCTAAGAGCAATCAGAAACCTTTGTTTTTGAGATTTCTGTAGAGAATTAACTCTGTTGTAGAGTAAATTTCTTGCCCCAAGTAGTCTTTTGGCCATTGAAGTTGTTTATGAGAACTTAAAAGAGATTATTTTAAGAATACAATTATTATGTAATAGCAAAACATGTCCCTAGCAGGACACCTGAGTGGGCTGAATGGCTTAGCTTCTGCAAACAGCTTTGCAGTGTCTCCCCAGGGCTCAATAAACAGCATCAGTTACAGCTACTGTTATTATCATTATCATCAAGAGCTCACAAATATGGATTGATTTTTTTTCCCCTCATAGATGACTGTATTGGTCAGCAAGGTAGTAACAAACGAACCCCACAATCTCACTGGGCTAACAATGAACACTTACTTTGCACTCACAACAAGAGCTCCTTTCCTCTTCTATTTTGCCACAAGGAAAAATGTGGTCACCAAAGCTGCTGGGCCAAGAGAGGGAGGAAGGTAAAAAGGGAGAAACTGAAAGGAGGAGGTGGGATGCCAACTCAGAATCCCATGACCCTGTAGTGACTCATAAAACTTCTACTTTATTGGCTGTAACTCATCACGTGACTCAAACCTCATTGCATAGGAAGCTGGGGATCTACTGGAGGCTTTGGATACCTGGTGTTGACTTTCATAATATCCAACATTGCTTTGTCTTTTTCCTCTTTTCACTAATTCTTTCCTTTTTAAAATGTTTACACAGCGTGCTTACTATGCAATAAGATATGCTAACTCCAGTTAGATGTTTCACTTAGTCTTTTGAGCATTGTAGACATTGAGGCACAAGAGAGGTTAGGAAACTCACGCAAACAAAATCCCACAGTTTATAAATGAGGCTTAAGCAGAGGACTCGTGGACACCAAAGCCTGTGGTTAGGGCCCTCTGCCATACTGCTTTCATGACTTTGTTGCTTGGGTACCAGGAGGCTGCTCCACAATCCCCAAAGGGAACCAGTAACAGGATACACATGCCCATGCTAATGTTGTAGAAACTGAGTCAGAGCAGCCTAGGAAACTGACTCTGAATATGCCTGTTTCCAGTCTTGCTCCTGTGTTCCAGAAGACTCAGGGTCCCACAGGCTGGGGCATCTTTTAGGAGAATTTATCTTTGTTTCTCTCAGGCCTGATGGGTCTTCTATTCAGAACAGCCCTGTGCGTGTTCTCAGCTTTTAGAGGCAGTTCTTGTGTGCCCATGTGGGTGCCGTTTGTAAAGGATTGAAAAATTCTGGGGCTTTCTTGGGATTTTTTTCTTATACAGATTAAAGAGAAAATAAGCTCAAAGCCCCCACTCCCCCACAATAAACCCCTTCACCTTTCTTGCACTGGACCAATTTTCATCCAATTACATAGCTTCTAGGGAAATGCTTAGCACATCAATGGCTGCAGACTACCTGCCTCTGACCCCAGTCCCCGGTATCATCATTTTCCCAACTATCACAGCATCCAGAAGACTTTGATTTGGGGAGGAAAAGTGGGGCAGGGAATCAAAAAGACATGGTTCCTGTCTACACACCAGTAGAGCCCTATGGGCTTTCGGAGAATGAGATGGGTACCAAGAAACTCTTGGCTGAGCGTTGCTGCCTCTCAGGTCCAAGTCACTTTTGCCTATGAACAATGCAGATGAAACAGAGGTGTAATCAGCAAGCTGCTTTATCGATTACCAATGTCAAGAACACTGTGGGGCTGGGGAATGTTTCAGTGGGTAAAAATGCTTGCTGTACAAGCATTAAAACCCAAATTCAGGTCCCCAGCACATATGTAACAAGCCAACCATGATGGTATATGCCTGTGACCCTACTTAGGGTCTGCAAAAATGAGCAGATCTCAGGGAATTACTTGTTAGCCAGCTCAGGTCAGCAGTGGTGTTGCACGCCTTTAATCCCTGCACTCAAGAGGCAGAGGCAGGCGGATCTCTGAGTTCAAGGCCAGCCTGGTCTACAAAGTGAGTTCCAGGACAGTCAGGGCTGTACAGAGAAATCCTTTCTTGGAAAAAAAAAAAAAACAACCAACCAAACAAATAACCAAACCAAAATGTTTTCCAAAACTTAAAGTGATGAATGATAGAGGAAGACACTCAACATCAATCTCTGGCTTTCACAAGTGCATGGAAGGGTGAGCACACCTACACCTACACACACACACACACACACAAACAGAGAGAGAGAGAGAGAGAGAGAGAGAGAGAGAGGGGAGAGAGAGCAGAGAGATCAATTCTAGACACTGAAGTCTCTTGATAATGCGCCTCAGATCTTTTCAATTGACTTCTATAATCCAGATCTCATAATGGGGCCAACACACTAGGCAGCTTCCTGGGCTCAGGCATCCTCTCTGAATGCCCTCTGAGAAACAACCAAGGTACAGCTTGCCCTGCTCCATGGTGCTGTGCAGGCTTCCCTGCTCAGTGGGAATGCTCTTTGCCCTGCTCCTAGGGTAGCAGCTGTGGAGATATTAAGAGGCCAAGCCAATAAAATTATCTAATGGCAGAGGAGCTGAGATATACTAATGGAGCCTAGGGGAAGTATGAGAGGAGGGGTGGAGCTAGTACATCAGATACTTAGGGATTTCTATTACCCAACATGGGGAAGATGGTGAGGAGAGGAGAGAAGAGGGAGGGCAGGGAGCAGACTAAAATGTGCTAAGTTGTATCTGCCTGTGTTTGTCCAAGCATAAATGCCACATGGATAACCACATATGCAGATCTGGGTTTTGGAGATAAGACTCAGAGACAGAGTGGCATTTAAGGTCGTGAGTCTGGATTTGGTCTCCATGGTAGAGGATGATAAGAATGCAGGAGTCTGGGCATCCCTGAGAGACTGGATGATGAGGAAACAGGCCCCTGTGTGGGTGGGAGGAAAAACAAGTAGAGCTGTGGGGCCAAGTGAAGACAGAGTTCCAAGGAAGGAAGGACAGAAGGGGGAGACCTAAAGATAGAGGAGGAGGGTACCAGAACTTAGCAGTGTAGAGCTCACAGGAGACTTGAGAACACAACGTGGTCCCGAGATGGGTGTGTACTCTTAGCTGGAATGGCTCAAGAAACGAGTGGGAGGAGAAAATAAAGAAAAGAAATAACATTAACACATTTTCTGTGAATGGGAATGCAAAATGGTTGACAGGAGGTGATACAGAATGAAGGAAGAAGTTTTAGAGCTTTAATTAGTTTGGTTTTTTTTTCAGATGGAGAAGACTGACATGTTTACATGCAAATAAGAATGGCCCAGAAGAGATGGTAAATTGATGATACAGAAGATGATGTGGGCATTTCTTGGAGTCCATGCTAGCTTTGCCGCTCTTGACCCTTGAGCCTCATTTCCTGAGAGCTAAGTACACACCGCCACACCTTGCTGGCATGGGGATAAGATGAGACTTCTACATAGGTAACGAGGATGAGAACACAGTGCAAAAGGGAAGGCAATGGCTTGTGACAGGGCCAAGTGCAGGTCATCTGGCAGTAGCAGGGAAGACAGAGGTCAGGGGACAGTAACAAGTAGAGATTGAGGAGCCTCTGGAAGTCTCTCAAGTCACTTCTACTTTCTCAGACCAAAGAGGAAACCAGATTCTTAGCAGAGACAGAGGTGCTTAGTGACTGAGAAGAGAAAGTGAGAAGCCCAGGAAGGGCTGGGGGATGAATCTGTCCACACAGATGCTTTTCCTCAGCCACATAAAGTCCCCTTTCTGAAAGGGTACAAACAGGCGCAGGCTGGATTCGGTCAAGGTTCAGGTTTACCCAGGGGAGGATGACAGAGGGAAAGATGGGCGGGGATTTGAAGGCATTTCAAAGGACAGCAACGACAACCATGGAATCTGGGCTGGGTGAGGGAGAAGAGAGAATTGACACAGGGACAAGTTGAGAGCCCGTCCTTGCGGGGGTCCAGGAAGTGTTGGTCATTGTAGTAGGTTATCTTAGCTCCGCCCCTCTGGCCTTTCTGACCGAAAATAGGTTTTCCTCCATCCACAGAACCAGTGGGTTGGTTGGCATGACTCTCCACTCAGATCTGGAGAAGAGAGCACTTCGGTTTCAAACCAAGCTTACAACTTAACCTCTCTATGTCTTTGCCTCTTCCTTTGAAAACGGGAATCCTAACACCTACTATTAAGTGTTAAATGCCTTGAAAGCAGAGACTTATTTGGCACACTGAATGATTTCTAGCAACTAGCAGGTGCTTGGTGAATGCTTCCTGGCTGGTCAGTTGGTTAGCTGGCTGGTCAGTTGGTTAGCATGATGATCAGTTAGCTAGCCAGCTGGTTGGCTTAATGATGTTTTCAAGGGTTGGAGAGATGGCTCAGTCAGTAAAGAGCCTGGTGTGCAAGCATGAGGACCTGAGTCTGGATTCTCAGCACCCACATAAAAGCCAGGCAAAGATGGCTCGTGTCTGTAATCTCAGTGCTGGGGGGTCAATACAGGAAGATCCCTAGAGCTCATTGGCCAGCCATCCTAGCCAAAGTGGTAAGTTCCAGATTTAGTGAGAAACCCTGTCTGAAACAACAAGGTGAGGGTGATTAAAGAAGACAGCAACCATTTGTCCTCCGTATGCATACACGTGTGCGCACAAACCCACATGAACATGTATATACATCACTCACCCTCTATACATAGAAAGAATATATATTTCACCTATCACACAGAGGGAATATAACTTTATAAAGCCTGGAAATGCTATAAATTATTGCACAATGCTGCCCAAATACCTCTACACTGGCTATTTCTTTTCTGGCTGTGAGAAAATCACAGCATTTTATTAGGAACCCTCAAGACTGTGTCAACCAAGATATCAGAGGGTCACAATCACAAGACGAATGAAGCATTTGATTGTAGCTGGCAACAGCATAGTGAGGGTATGGAGACGCAGCTTGCCTTTCAAACTGTATAGCTAGGTGAGGCAACACCTGAAAAGAGATGGTGGGGTCGGGTTTCCATATCAGTTAAGACATCATCAGGGAGAGGTTTCTAAATGGTACAGTGAGAGATGCAGACAAGAAAAGTCAGACAGCTCCCAAAGGCCTAACTTTCAAGTGTGTATGTATATGTATGTGCGTATGTATCTGTGTGTGTGTGTGTGTGTGTGTGTGTGTGTGTGTCTGTGCTGCCTGGACATAAACACAGAAGCACACATTGGGGGCAGGGAAGAGAGACTGAGAATTCCTGGGCCTTAGCACTGTTCTGCAGAAGCTTGCTCTGTTGAGACATTAAGCATGCCACGAACAGCCTGTGGTTAATGTCAAGTCATTTCTACTAGAAAGTAAGAAAAAAACACTTTGGGCAGTTACGAGAATGTTTTTCTACTCAAAAAAAAAAAAAAAAATCCCTCAAACAACGTAAAAAAGCTGGTTCTAAACATGATGACATGTGCACAGGCAGCCACAGACTCCAAATTCTCTCTGGGTTATTCTAGGCCCTTTCTTGGGGCCTCAAACCCCTTCAACACACACAGGTAGGAAACTGACAGATGTAAATTGAAAGAGAAATACTATAGCTGGCTGATGTCAGAGAGGGCAGGTGCAACTCAGCACAAAATTTCTCAGAGCGTACTGCTTCAAATGATCCTGTTTGAACCCATTGGCCTTTTCTTTTTGTTCTGAGTAAGTTCAAAGTAAGAAGAAGGGGGTGCTGGGAAAGTCCTGACAGCCAAGGATTCCAACACTCCTAGCTTGTGAATGACAAACTTCTTTTTCGTTTTTGTTCTAAACACGCTCGCCGCAGAAGATCTGTTAATTACGGTGTAAGGCTCTGTGTTTAGCCAGGCATTGAGAAAGATATCTACAAACCTAGCAACGGGGAAAAATAAAGATCTTAAGCCCTCTAAGGCACAAGCCCAAGAATGTGGAGTAATTATCTGTGACCAAATCTCATCTATAACTAATTAGAGTTTTACTTTCTCGAAGCATTTCCTCCTTGGTCCTAGTCCAAGAATTTTTCTTATTATTTTATTCCTAGAAAAGAGAAATACCTGGATATTATTAGAAGTATTGGATGGGAAGGGAACAGGGCAAGAAGGGCAAGGGGGCATTTTTGTGATAGTATTATTACTTTGATGCAATTTGGTCTTCCTTAAATTACTCCTCCTTTTTGTTTTGAGTGTTTTTCCAGCATGTGAAGGACTTCTCAACCTGCTGGCTATTGCATTTGAACAGTTTAAAAGCCCTGCTCACCCTGCTTGCCCTGCTCACTCCCACCTCTGGTGAGCAGTTCCACATCCCAACCACAGCTTCAAGTTCCCATCCAAACTTGTTGGCGTCCCAAATTGAATCCCAGATGTTCACTTAGTAAGAAATAAGCTGTGGCCTGCACCAGTGATCCTCAGAAATAGATTCCAGGTGTGTTGGCCTCTAGATCACTGTCTCCCCCACTCTATTTTACACACACACACACCACCACCACCACCACCAACAACAAAAAGAGTGCTCTCCAGAAAATAACTCAGCATCATCTCCAAATGTAAAGCTGGTATGCAAAGGGCAAGCTAGCTGCCTCACTTAAATGACATCTTTTCAGTTACAGACAGAGGTAAAGGGTTCCCAAAACACTTTTTTTTTTACCTTCAGTGTTCAAAATCATTATTAATGGTATTAAAGACCTATAAGGGCTTAAAATTACTAGACCGTCTAACTGGCAGCTCTTTCCATTGTTCACCGTAGCTGCCTCCTGTGTTTCCTATTTTCTATAATGTGAATGTCTGGGTCCCTCCAAATTCACATGCTGAAACCCCAACTTCCAATGGTGAAGGTATTAGAATTAGAAGGAGGGGCTCTGACAGATGACTCTACATGAGGGTGAAGCATTCATGTGTGGAATTTGTGTCCTTTTTAAAACAGACCACAAGCACCAACTACCCTTCCACTATTTGACAACACAGCTGGATGTCACCACCTGTGAACAGAGAGCAGGTCCTCACCAGTCAACTAATCTACTGCCTTCCCTTCAGAATGATGAGGAAGAACTTTCTCTTGTTTATAAGTCACTCTGACCATGGTATTCTGTTGCAATAGTCCACAAGGACTAAGACACTATGCAACCCATTTTACTGGAAGCTTATCAAGCTATTTTTACCTAGAAAGATCTACCTATACTCCTGCTGAAACAGTAAAGCTCATGTCACTAAATAAGAAACAGTATTTATTGAGTACTCAGTGTCATGCTCTGAGACACCAAATCCAGCAATGTCTCTTTCTAAAGGGACTTACAGTTTGGTGAGAAAGGCAAATAGGTTCACTAAAGATCTAGGGCACATGTGATGTGTGCTAAAAAGAAGATGCAGAAATCTGGGGAGAAGAAGTTATGCTGGCATGTCCAGCCTGTGGTCCAAAAGCCCCATGCATCCCAAGGCAGGTATGGATGTTGCCCAATAATATAGATGACAACTTCATGTTGTTCAAAAAGACTGGGCACTCCTGCTTATGACTTCACGGAGGAGGAATATTTGTCTTACATCTGGAAAGGAAAGGAGGGATGAAGCAAGGAACAAAAAACAGAGAAGTATGTGTTGAGCTGTAATGCCCTAGAAAGAACGATCTTTGTATATGCATAGGGGAAGGTAAGGGATACTTATGGGCTGGAGGAGGAGGAGCTTGGAGAACATGTGACCCAGAATGGTAAGATCAATAAATATGAATTACAAGCCAAGTCATAAAATCAGACAATGGCTTTTATTGTAAAAGTAGAGAAAGAAGGAGGGGCTTAATGGAGGTGAAGGGACTTACAAAGGAGGTAATTGTTGAGGGACAGAAAAAGGGATAGAGTCTTCCAGGCTCAGAGAATGATGGGGGCACAGCTACAGTCAAATGATTTTGATTAATGTGCACACAATGAAAGGCCTGCCATGACCTAAAGAGACCAGAGGTATGATGGCCAATTGTGGTTGCTAACTTAACCTGAGGAGCTAGACTTGCTTGTGAGTGTTCTCCATTGGATCATTTGAGATGGCAAGACTCATCCTAAATCTAGGCCACACCTTCTAGGACATGGAAGAAGAAATTTTTGCCTTTTGCCTGCTTGCCATAACTCTTAATGGCAAGTTCATCTATCCTATTGCCTGAGACATTCTTCCACTGGTATTAGGACCTAATCCCCAGGATTCTAGTTTATAGTGAAGACCAGCTGAGACATCCAGTCTCATAGACTGAACAATTACTGGATTCTTGGCCTTTCTTTTAAGAGAAAGCCATTGTTGGACTAGCCAGATCACAGCCTGTAAAGCCACTCTAATAAATTGTGTGAGCTCACGCACATGTGTGTGTGCATGTGTGTTTAAGTATGTATATGTATTCATTCTATCAGTTCTGTTTCTTTACAGAACCCTGACTAATACAAGAGAGAAGACTAAATGGGTAGGAAGAAGGTGAGAGACCAGGCTCCCAAAAATGCAAGATTTCAGAGGGTAAGAAATGCACATACACGTTTATTTGTGCTTATGTGTTTAAAGTGCTCATCTTCACCACAAAGATGAAGAAACGAAGCTGACTTAAAGTCAAGTTTACCAACAGTCAGGTGTCACACAGATTGACAGTGTTGATGAAGAGGGTACAGAAAATAGTGACATTTACAAAATTCTGTGTTGCTTAATGGCTGGTCACGGAAGCTTCCTAAATACACGCGAACTGAATAAGCCATATGGTAAGACAAAAACTACAGGGATGTGCCGGGCAGCAGAGCAACCAAAAAGTGGAATTTTACAGAGGTCAGACAGGAAGGACATCAGTGTGTGAGTTGGTGAGTCAGAATGTGAGTGTAAAGGACCGACCTGAGCTAAGAATGGCTGGGAGATGAACACTCAAGGCCTTTTTTCTATGTGTCCTTTGCGCATATATATATCTTTGCCCTAGTGATGCTGACCAGTGCCATGCAATTTGACTTGGTCAATAGAAGATTGCTGGGTGTGATGTGAGCAGAGGCTTCCAGTGCATTTGTATAACTTGCTCTCATCTCTTTGACATCACAACACTATCCCATGTAGAGCTAATCTACACCTTGAACCTACTGTACTAAACCTTTTGAGACCAGCTGGGACCAGCCACACCCAACCAACTCTTGATCCAAATATGAGGGAAAAGAACACATATTTCATAATCCACTGAGGCTTGGAGGATGCTTGGCTAGAAGTAAGACCTGACCAATCTGACTGTAGGAGAGAGATGGGATGTTCAGGCAATAGTTGTCTTATGACCTTCTCTTCTATTCTTATCTTTTATATCCCATTTCCCTCTAGTTGCTACAGCAACGGTCCCCATGTTAACCTCATCATTACTTTGCTCAAAATTCATAATAACTCTCAGTTCACTCAAAGTAAGGATCAAAATTCTTACCAAGTGTCTCTACATGTTTTATCATCTCCCAACCCAGATTCCTCCACATGACTCTTGTACCTTCTCATATGCTGTACCTCTCTGAATCCTCCTTTGGGTACCTTGCCTGCTTTCTCTTCCAGGCCAACAACATCCTTGTATTATAATAGGTGTGACATCTTCACCTCATTCAGAAATCTGTTCAAACTTCGCTTTCTCCCAGAAACCTTCCTTTCCCACCCACTCTAACTACAGCTCCAGCCCTGTACTCTCTGGCCCACTCCCCTGCTTCACTGGCTACATCTTTTACCTAATTACTACATGTACTATCTCTCATGTTCCAGGAAACTATAAGGCCCATGCAGGTAAGGGCGTTTTCTATTCTGACTGTTATATTCAGGCTTAGTACAGATCTGACAATTACATGATCTGCACGAACCTTTAGTGCAGCAAATCTCCACCATAGGACAGTAGGCACAATAGTAAGCTAAAAAGAGGGCAAGCAAAAGGTGAAGAATCAGGTTCCAGAAGGCTGTGTCAAGCCAGTGTCGAGAGCTAATAAGCCCACCCATTTCTCCCCACTCCACACACAGTCTGCCATGTACCATGCTGGGCAACTGAGTGAAGTCTTCAAGTCTGTGTCCTTATCAGTTAAAGGGAAAAGGCACAAACATCTACCAAGTGCCAACACATGGAGCATCATCAAAAGGGAGGAGAAAGAGTATGTAGCTTGCCCCCCAGTCATGAAGGAGACAGTGGGTACCCAATGACTGGTCACAGGAAGGTTCTCTGAGACAGTGGTTACAATCAGCTACCAAAGAGCCACAAAGGGATTAAGGGTATGAAACACAGGAGAACCCAGGAACCACAAAGGAGGAAGTAGAAACAGCTTGGCTGGTCTGGGAAACTGGAAAGGGCCTCAGGAGATCACAGAAAGTAGCAATGGAAACCGGTGGGGGAAGGGGACCAGTTTCTGTGGAAGGGAGGATAGGGTGGGGATAAGTGGATGGCTTTAAGAGCCTATGTGTCACCCAACATTTACTAAGGAATCCCGACGGCATTAAAGTAGTGGAATGAGGGACGTGAGCAGCTGGATTAAAAAGTCCAACTAGACTTTTCCTTGTGGCTATCTCACCCTACATCCAGGTGGACGTGGTCACCTCCTCCATCCTGAGTCTGTCCTTTCACATCAGCAGAAAGCTCCATTCTGGTATATGTGAGATTCCCACGTGCCCCACTGACAGGTGCTTGGAGCTTAGCCTCTTGCAATGTCTTGAAGCCTTTCCTCTCTCCTCATTCTGCTGCCATGCCCACTGTGCAAATGGGCTCCACTGATCTCCTCACCTCTGGTCCTCAGCCTCCCTCTCAAGTCTTAAAGTCATGTTTTCAATGGTACAAAGCTCCCAATAATTTAAACTCTATTATGTTATTTTTTTTTCTACTGAAAATCCTTCAGTAGCTCCCTCAAACGCTAAAATTTGCAGGTCCGGTGTATGCCACATACCCTCTGCTCTCAGCCCTGGAGAATTTCCCTCATCTCATGAACTTTTCGGCCTTATCATTTCTCTGAGCTTGCAAATGTTGTTCCCTATGTCTGGAATATTTTTCCTCTCCCCTACTTCATTCACTTCTGTGCATCATTTAGGTCTGGGTTGAAAGGGCACCTTGTGTAAAATGGCCACCGACACTCCTCCCAGACACTCCTCTCAGCTCTCAGTATTGTCTTTTATTTATTTATTTTTTACTTTATTGCTATTGCCAGCAAATATTTTTCTGTAAAGAGAGCCGGACAGTAATCCCTCTAGGCTTTGCAGGCTCTATGCTGTCAGCCACAACTACTCAGCTCTGCCCAAGAAGCATGAAAGCAGACATAGACAAATACATAAGTAAATGTGCATGGCTGAGTTTGAATAAAACTTTATTTAAACAAAGGTGGTATGCCAGGTTTGTCTCCCAGGATGCAGTCTGACATTCCCAGCTCTCCATCATCCCTGCAGATAGAAGAGTTCCTTGTTTACCAAGGGCACCTGAGCGAAGGAGGGGAGCATGAGTGAATGTGAACAACAGATGAATGGTAAAGCGCCAGCCACGGTCCCCTTGTTTGAGTAGTCCTAGGAGCACAATCATGTACAAGAACGAATGGCCTTTTCTTTCTTTCTTTTTTTTTGGTTTTTCGAGACAGCGTTTCTCTGTGTATCTCTGGCTGTCCTGGACTCACTTTGTAGACCAGGCTGGCCTCGAACTCGCAAAGATCCACCTGCCTCTGCCTCCCAAGTGCTGGGATTAAAGGTGTACGCCACCACTGCCCGGCACGAATGGCCTTTTCTTGCGTCTTCAAGTTTAAATAATAAAAATAATACCCATATTTGTTGAGCACTAGTCTTTTAAAGGTGTTATAATCATTGACCTATTCCACCTTTAAAATGGATGGATGTGGATTTTATAATATTACTTGAAGTCATACAATCAGAGAAGGAATAAAACCTCACATTGTTAGTTCTCTCTTAAGTGTACAGTCCAGCTAACTTTGTGTGTGTGTGTGTGTGTGTGTGTGTGTGTGTGTGTGTGTGTGTGTACATGCATATAAACCAGTGGTTCTCAACCTTCCCTAATGTTGCGACCCTTTAATACAGCTCCTCAAGTTGTGGTGACCCCCCCAACCATAAAATTACTTTTATTGCTACTTCATAACTGTAATTTTGCTACTGTTATGAATCATAATGTAAATATCTCTGTTTTCTGATGGTCTTAGGCCACCAAAAGGGGGCGTGACCCACAGGTTGAGAACTGCTGATTAAACAGATATACATGTGGGTTCACTGTAACATGGAGAGAAGATGATGAGAAAGGCTAAATATAATGGGGTGAGGAAGGGCTGGACGCAGGTGATGAACATGAGTTATAAATGAGGGAAGAAA
This sequence comes from Lophiomys imhausi, assembly GCA_907164525.1. NCBI lineage: Eukaryota > Metazoa > Chordata > Mammalia > Rodentia > Muridae > Lophiomys > Lophiomys imhausi. The sequence continues at coordinate 3,617,339 of CAJQZJ010032904.1, forward strand.
ACTAATTATTTTTCTAGTTCTATCTAGTTCTAACTCTGCCATGGATTTTTATTTTTTGGTGATGAATAAGTATATAAAATAATTTGATGCTGAGAGTATAAAATTCAATGTAAAGCTCTTCAGGGTCCAAATGCTCACTCTAACTCTATAGAAGTTTCTTGTGTTGTATAGACATTGGGACAGGTTAATTTTGGCAAGTAATATTTTACTTAATTTCAAGGTAATTTAATAATAAAGTATATTTTTTAAATTTGGTTAAAATCAAGGGGGAAAGGCGCTACAAACTGTTATTGTCCTCAGTTTACATGGGAAGAAACCTCGGAGAACTTCCTCACAGGTAGGCGTAGGCCTTGCCTTAGAGCAGTGGTTTTCAACCTGTGGGTTGCTATCCCTTTGGCAAACCTTTATCTCCAAAAAGTATTTATATTATGATTGATAGCAGCAGCAAAAATTACAGTTATGAAGTAGCAACGAAATGATTTTATGGTTGGGGGTCAGTACAACATGAGAAACTGTATTGAAGGGCCATAGCATTAGGAAGGTTGAGAGCTACTCCCCTAAAAGCATTTCTGGTGCTTGGAATTAACCCCTTGGCTGGGCTCCTCCCGAGGATCTTCATGGTTATTAGCCTTGCCTGGCTTGGCCTATGAGTCAGGACCCCAGCCTGGGGTAGAACACCTGTGTGAACTGGCCTGATTCTCCCTTTAGATCCACCCATCTCCAGGGTGTGGTGACGCTGCCGCCTCTGCCCACTGGGTTCACCTCTACATTTGTCCCCACTGACCCTTTGGGTTCCATTTCATCACTTGTTCCTTCTCTTTTTCTCTGCCCTCTAAGGAAGTTCTGATACCAGCATTGGCATCTTTCAAAGACCAGTGAACAATAGATTGTATCCAAAACTTAAAAAGTGTGAGAAAAATCTGAGAGATGAGAAGGGGCATGTTGGTAGCAGTAGCAGGCTTAGCGGCCTTCCAGTGGAGATTTAGCCAATTACAGGAAACACTTCCTTTGGCCCAAAAGCTTGCCATTGAATCAGCCTTGGGGTAGAGTAGGCTGCAATGCTAACCCCCAAAGGGCCGCTCTTCACTCCAAGGCCGGATTTCATCTTTAATTCGTAGATGGTTATCTGAAGTATGCTACTGGGACAGCGGGAGAGCTCCCAACAAAAGCAGATCCCTCACTGAGGAGCTGGAGGAAGCTTGGTCCAAGCCTTTCTTTCTTTCCCATTTCTCACAACGGACTGTGCCTCCCAGCCTGAACTCACAGCCCACTGCAGCTCGCTGTGAAGCTCTGAGTCTGACTTACCTTCATTCGTTCATGAGTTCGGCTGTGGCCAGGGGTATGTGGCTTGAACATTAATGTTCCTTAACCATCTATGCGTGTTGTGTCTCAGACAAAAGACTAAGAATGCGAATCACTATTAACTGGGAGTCCAGCTACCGACACACGTGGAAACCATCCATGGAGACCCCAGGTTCAATCTGCAGCATGGCCAGATAGTTATTCTTCACTAAAATAACATCTGGCTTTCATTCTTTAGTGACAACTCATTTGGACAAGACCTTAGGTAGGTTATTTTATTTTTATTTTTTAAATTGGACTTCTTACCCTTCCGCCAGACTTTGAGCTTTTCAGTGAGCCCAGGGTGTAAAGGAAACTGGTGTGGGGGACAAGCTCATCTTAAACAAGGAGATGTTTGTTTCTATTAAAAGACCCCAGATCTCTGAGGAATGCACACACCCCTGACTTGTAACCAGGGCAAAGAGTTCCTGGAGAATACACAGACCTATGGACAGCTTATAGCAAGAGTATTCGGCAATTCCAGGCTTGATTTGGCAATTCCAGACTCAAGTCTGTGGCAGAGAGATTGGGACATCAATATAAAGTGACTTGGAAATTTCATGTTTGGATTTCACAGGGATGTAAGAGAACACATCACCACATCTTCAACACTAAGCTACAGTAGAGAACCCCAGTATCAGTTCCCTGAAGTCAGAGGCAGCATAACTTTTTTTTTCTTGGTTCTTTGTGAATTTCACATCATGCACCCCAGTCCCACTCATCTCCCCCTCCCCTCATCCCTGTTCTCCACCCTTGCACTCTCCCCTCTAACAGAAAAGAAAAACTCATTGTGGAAGCTGTAGTGTGTCATAGCATGTCTCATAGTAAACCCTTTTGTCCACACTTCTTTGCTTGCAAATGTTCATCGCAGTGACTCGCTGGTCTGGTACGAAGCCTCTGGCTTCTGCTACTCTATCCATACTGGAACCTCACTGGGACTCCTCTCAGATATTTTGTTGTCTTCCTGTGTCATGGAGATCCTGTAGTTTTGGATCTGTAGGACAGGCCCCTTTGTGCACCCCAGCAGTTCATCGATGGGGTAGATGTTGGGGTAGGCCAATTCAAAGCCCTGGATCTGGGTCTGAGTGGTATTTGAGATGGTCAGCTCATCAGTTCTCCTGCCCTCCTGCCCTTGGGGCTGGCTCACCAGCAACCCCCGCAACCAGGGCCAGCTCTTCCCTGGTGCCCAGGTGAAGTACCGGATCCACTTTTCCAAGTTGCTGCTGGTGAGGGACATGGCCAGTTCTCTCCTTCTCATGACCCTTGAGACAGCTCTCCTGCCTGCCACAGATGGTGAGGGATGAAGAGGGGAGAGGTATCTCTCCCTCACTGGAGCCACTGCCCAGCAGACAAGAGGCAAGGCCGACTCTCCTGCTCTCATGACCTCAAAGGTTAGTTCACTCACAACCCCAACATCCAGGGCCAGCTGTACTGTGCTGCCCAGGCACGGTACAAGGCCAGCTCTCCCACCTGCCTTAAGTGGCAAGGGGCAAGGGTGGAAGAGGGTATCTCTCCCTTGCCCACAGCAGACAACTGGTAGGGCCAGCTCTCCCACACTCATGCCCAGGGGCCAGCTCACTTGCACTCTCAACATTAGGGTCAGTTCTACTGTGCTGCCCAGGTGAGGTACAGGGCATTCTCTCCCAAGTGCTGCAGCAGGTGAGGGTCAAGGGCAGCTCTTGCATACTCATGCCCTCAGGGCCAGCTCTCCCACAATGCCCAAGTGATAGGTGGGGCCAGATATCTGGACAGCCTTCACATATCAATATGTTCTGGGGAGGCAGCCCAGACCAGGGACATCAATCTGGCTTTTGGTGGTAACACACCCCTTGTTACAAGGGCATGAACCTAGACATGGCCCCTGTGGCAGCACAGGCCAGCACCTCACCATGGTCCCAGGTGGTATTATTGGCTACTCACATCAGGATGTTCTTTACTACTCTCTCTCTCTTCATCATGCCCATATCCTTCTGCTTCTCTTTCTCTTTCATTTCTCCACCACCTACTTACTCCTCTTAGTGGCTGTCACATGTGCATCACTAGGTGCCAGAGAGGAGAGAGACTATGCCTACATTCAGTGTTCTGACCTATGAGCATCTGAATGATTAGTAGCCTAACATTTCCAGAGAAAAGCAAGTCTTAGTGGCACCCATGGTCTCTGAGTGTCTGGACCCATCTCAGGAGTGGTCTCAGGAGTGTTATGCCCCACCCATGCATTATGGCACTATGCAGGGTTCACCTCGGGCATAGTCTGCACCCTCAGGCCTGCACAGTACCAGGCTGGTGGTCATCTCAGGCTAGCTCCCTGTCTAGGCCCTATGGCACAGGTCTGGTGGTCATCTCAGGCTTGTTCCTCACCGGTCTGCCCAAGTGGCCCCTTGTGAGGGTTGTCTGTCTTGGGCTCACTCTTGCCAAGGGCCTATAGTCCCAGGCTGGGTTCTTCTAGTCTCTGTCTTGCTCCCTGTCCTAGGAGTCCATCCAGAACCCTCTGATACCGGATTGGTGGTCTCAGACTTGCTTTTCTCTGGAAATGTTAGACTACTAATCATTCAGATGTTCATAGGTCAGAGCACTGAATGTAGACATAGCCTTTCTCCTCTCTCGCACCTAGTGATGCACATGTGAAATGTGCAGGCACATCTGCAATGTCTCTAGGGACAGAGCAGTATAACTTTTTTCTCTACCAAACAACCACACCCCAAACAGCTTCTGTTTGCTGAGGGCACTATACAAGTTTGCTGAATGAATGAACCAGTGAATGGAACACGGTCCGGAGGGCAAGGCCAGCACCTACCCGAGGGCACAGCTCATTCAAAATAAACCCAGAATATCATCCACAGTCTTAAAAAAGGAAAGCTCACCAGCTGAGACCCAGGGTAAAGAAGGATACTTAAAACAAAAAGCCCATGATTCCTTACTGGAGATGGAAGGAAGCAATTTTCCAGTTTCCTGGTTCTTCGGAAAAAGCATTTTGTAAAGGACACGAAGCTTCAGTATGGTGTCTCACAGCCAAACCTGAAATTTCACACCAAGCCTACCAAGTGCACATCAGAGTGGGAAATGTTTTAGAGGTTTCAATGAACAGAGAAGAGGCAGGGGAGTGGTGTCTGCTCCTGGACTGACTTAGGGGTGTGTTCGTAAGCCACGCTCCTTTAGACTGCAGGCCGTTTGCATGTGCCATGTACTTATGGACATCCTCATTCCCTTACACAATGTTTTTAATACCCTCAGACCTTTTCTCTGCCATCACTTCCTCAGGAAAGCTCTCCCTGACCAGCATGCCTACCACAACAAATCAAACCCAGGATGCCTTTTGGCAACTACACATTCCCACATGGTGCTTGTTACAATTGTTATTTTCCATTCGTTCCTTGTGACTCTTTGATCAACAACTCTGTACACTGTCCAACACACTATCCACTGACCACATGTGGCTACTTAAGTTAACTGAAATGAAATAAAATCTCTAATTCAGCCCTTTGGCTATCCTTGCCACATACATCTTACATCCTCAATAGCTGCACATGGCATTTGGCAATTATACTGGACAGTTCCCCCACCTTAACTTCAGGAGGTTGTGCTGGGCAGTGTTGTACTTAGTAGAGACAAAATGGACAAATGAGTGGATCCATAAACCTAATCGCTCCTGGGATGGAGGATGATTTATTAAGGTGAGCAAGGCAATGTGAGTTAGTGCTACACTAGAGTCTCCTGGAACAGAATTATCCTCATATGTGAGACTTGTAAGTGCTGAACAGAAGAGGCAATATTTACATTGGGCTTTGAAGACTAGCTAGGAGTTTGGCAGCAGGGAGGATGGTGTTAAAAATAAAGCAGCACCTGGACAGTGCCATGGTTGCAGCAGAGAGTGCTGTCCTAGTTTCTCACTCATTGCCTTGACAGAATACCCCGACAAAGCAGCTCCGAGAGGCAACATGCCCATTTGTTCAAAACCAGGTCACAGCCCATCAGGTGTGGAAGTTAAGGCAGGATCCTGAAAACAGATCTAGAGTCAAGAGCCAAGAGAATGAATACGTGAACGCTTACTGTTCAGCCCCCTTTCTGTGCTCATGCAGTCTAGGATACGATGCTAGGGAATGATGTCACCCACAGTGGACCAGGTCTTCTGATATCAAATGGTGTAATCAAGATGGTCCCCCACAGACATACAATCCTCCATTGAAAATCACTTCCCAGACACCTCTAGAATGTGTCAAATTGACAATTGAAACCAACCATCACAACTTTCACATTTAAGGATAAATGATACTTCATCCTGCGTGCCATGCAAATGTACAGAATGAAGACCTTGAATGGCAAGCTAAGGCAGCTGGATTTAACTCACCTGCAACTTCGGGTAAGATTATTGTGTACCTCCTATCGGCTGACGCTATGGGACCCCATCTTACATGAGCAACATCCCTGTAGTGTGACACCTACAATGATCCTCATTTATAAATAAAAACACAGGTTTCTAGGAGTCATGTGGGGCCAAGTGAGCTGAGTAAGCTGCCACAAAGCCACATGGCTGAGAAGTGGTAACACTGTGGTCAGTGACATGCAGCTCTGAAGGCAAACGGAACACAGTTGGCCTGGATTACCAGCCTCAGCAAGGGCTGGAGCTACTAAAAGTAGGCCCTGAATTAGTATTTGCTTTGTAGAAATGCCTCAAGCTTCAGGGAAGATGAAAGAAAAGGAGAGTGGCAGCACTGTAGAGGACTTGGAAAGCTTTGGAAGGGAGTGGATAGCAAGGTCAGAGTGACTCCGGGTTCACAATGAAGCCAAAGTGTACTCTGGGGTGACCTTGAACCAGTCTCTTAGAGCTGTGTGTGCAATGTCTGACCAATGTCAACAACAACAGTCCTTTGCTAGATAGTAGTAAGAGCTTAATGAAGTAGATGATTCTCATAACAGGTATCAAATAAATACCAATGGAGGTTATAAAGAAGCTGATAGGGCCCAGACTCTTTCTCTAGGCTTTGGACGGCCAAAATGACAGAGATGCTCTGTAGTCTGAATCATGTTAGGACTTGACATCAAAAGGAGAACTGGGACTAGGAAAGGAGCAAAGGTTCCTGGAAAGCTTTGGAAGGGAGTGGATAGGTAAATGATACTGTAATCAAAGATGGGCGGTGTAGAGAAGACAGGTTTGGGTGACACAAATAAGGTCAGTGGCTTTCCTTGAACTCTCAGCCTCAAAGGGCAGCTGAGACAGAGCTACACTGAATGAAGACTGCAGAGGATTCTTTTCTACCAAGTGAGGGGGCTGAGCTGCTGAAGCTTCCAAAGCCTGACCAACCACGTCATGTCATAGAGTGTTCTCCCAGCCCCAAATCTACCCAAGGTTCAACTCCCCACCTACTAAGAAGCCCATGTGGCATGGCTGCCAGGTGGCTGTGTATGGGGGTCACACCTTAGACCTGACCGATCAGGCAGACTGCTAACTAACCAAGCCAGCCAGGGCTGTTGAGTTTCCTGGTGTAAAGTCCTGTCACTCAGTACACGATCTGATGGAGAACAGCAGCATCAGCATCACCTAGGAGAGTTTGGGAAGTGCAATCAATGATGGACCGGAGAGATGGCTCTATCAGTCAAGTCTTTGCCTTGCAAGCATACGAACCTGAAATCAATCCCCAGAATACACGTGCATGGGAAGGGGCAACGCAGGCATGGTGGTTCACCCTGGTAGTTCCAGTGCTGAGAGACAGAGAGAGTGGGTTCACAAAATTTGCTGGCCTGAGAACCTAGCCTAACCTAGCCTACATGGCAAGCAAGTTCCAAGCCAGCAAGAGATCTTGTGAGAGAAAATAAAAAGGAAGAAGAAAGTGTGTGTGTGTGTGTGTGTCTAAGAATGAGTCCTGGATTTGTACTCTGTTCTCTATGAGTACACATGCATTTACAAACATGCACTTGGCCCAGGTCTCAGATGCACTGACTGTCTGTCAGCCACATCTCTAGACGGTTTGTATGAATGTTTGGGCTTTGGGGTTTGAGTGCTGCAGACAGACTGCTTAGTTCCGGCTGTGCACTTACTAGTTCTCTGACCTCAGGCAATGACTGAACCTTTCTAGGCCTCCATTCTTCATCTGGGCAGATGAGAAGCAAGGGAGCTAATGCACTGGGCAGTTCTGAGGCCTCCCTGTGCATCTGGAAGTGGTTAACGCAGGCGTGCGGCTGCTAAGTGTTGAGTTAATGCTAGTGATGGTTATTGAAAACATGGTGCTCAAGGCCAGAGGCAGAATAATGGTCCACTTGGCTACTCTCTAGGTAACAAGCTGTTTGTGAAGAGATGAAATCAGTTAAAAAAAAAAAAGTTAAGATGAGGCCTCCACTGATGATGCAGGATCCTCCTCAGGGATGATGATTTATCTCTCCATGTTTTAGAGCAGCCAGTCCTCAGTGCATTAGAGCTTCATGTGGCCCCCCTTGTGGACTGCAGTTCAGGACAGTGAGATTCGGCCCAGAGCCAACATCAATAGTGAAACAGACTCCAATCACTCTCTGGGAAGATCAGCAGACACAAGGCCTACATACTGCCATAGGGCCCAGGGCGGGGCATTAAGGAAGAATGAGTCTGCAGCTGTGTTGAATAGAGACTCAGACCAGAAGAACCTGGAAAGATCACCCCAGAGCACTGCTAACCCTCCAGCAGAGGTGCGGGCACTGGCCTATCACACTGCAGAGACCCAGGAGCAGGGGCAGCAAGGCTCTCTGGGGAGCTCCCTGACCATGACACAAGCCTCCTGCTTTACAAGGTTTGGCTGATGCGATCCTCCCTACCAACGTATATGGTCCAGATACTGTCAGACTATCAATAGCTGAGAAAAAACAAGGCTTTGACAGCTGCAGATGCCTGCCCACAATTCATAGCACTACTAAGTGGCACATACTTGGTGCTTCTCCCCACATCTGTATCGTGATGGCAAAGATCTTCTGTTGACTGGTGGGCTTGGGTGTGGAGGTCACCTGGGCTGCCCAGAGAAGGTTGGGGGAGGGGGAGGGAGGAGCTTCCATCCTGGGAATCCTGGGCCACTCAGAGGATGGCTTCTCAATGAGACCACAGGCAGCTTGCCCAACAACAGAGCATTATGAGAGATGAGTGCTCGCCACGTGGCTTCCCCTCCTACACTCAGAGCCTTCTGAGACCCTGACACATCCCTAACTATTTTTTCCTCAGAGTACTACCACTCCATGTGCTGAAACAGCTTCAGGATCAGTCCTGCATGCCATGAGCTTTCTGGGCCAGGATGCATCGTCAATGCAAGGCTCCTTACTGACTCATCAGGTGGTTTGCGCAAGCAGATGCCACACAGGGTCCTCATCCAGCCCACTTCACTCAGCATGTCTCAGCATCATCCTCACCCACCGCTGCACCTTTCCTGACCTTGACATGCAGCTCCTAGCCCGTGTGGGGGAACACACACTGCTCTGGATACTTTGGAGCCCTGGGTGGCCGGTAGTGCCACAGGGGCCAGACAAAAGTGATGATACTGAAATCAACACACTGTATGCAAGTCCTCTTCATTACAGACTAAAAGATGGATCCTAAACAAAGGCAAGGAAAGTCCTGTATTGGAGGTTTATTTAAAAAAAAAAAAAAAGGACACTTAAAGAATAATCTCAAATGGTTTACAGAATCCTGGACAAGTACTGGGATATGTATTTTTTTAAGCTATGGAACTTTATACATATTATTTATGTATAATTTTCTTATACAAACCGGAGAACAGAAAAAAGAGAGGGAAGGAAGTGGGGAGGAAGACAGGGAGCGGAGAAAGGAAGGGGAGTGCATGAGTGAAGAAAGTGTGAATGGAGAAGGAAAAAAGGAAGGCAGAGAGAAGAAGAAATGGAGAGGTAAATAAAGAAAAATAAGAAAATTTTAAGTGCTTCTCAAAGCACATAAAAGAAAGGAGAAGGTGTGAAGTTTGGAAGGAGAACCAGGACCCAGATAAGTGAGCGGTATTTTCATACCTTTTACTGAGTTCTAATCCTTGCCGGCCTTGCACCATGAACAGGCAGCACCCTCTCTTTTTCAACTTCCACAGTAGTCAACAGAGACAATAAAAACAAAATAAACCACATGTATTTGGTGAGAGAAATATGACTTGTCGCATGCCTACTCCAAGCTGGCCAATCAAGTCAGTTTGGTTCCCTAACACATGGCAAAGTTATCAAGTAACAAGACAGCACCTTCAGGACAAACACAGTGACCCTTCCTCAATCCTTCCATACCCATCCTCTCCCCTCTGCCACCTGACTCCTTATCAGCTCCGCCTTCCACCTCTCAGTCTGGCTTCTAGTGAGGATGCACTTGGCCCGATGTACACCCTCTTAGGCTGGTCTTTAATAAAGGTTGCTATAATCCCATAACTAGTGCTCTTGCCCCAGGTACTGCGAGGGGCCAGGATTTCAGCTAGTATTTACTCCTTCGGACCCAGGTACCCAGCTGCTAGTGCTAGATACTGCTTTCTTGTGTAACCAAACTTAAGCTCTTGTAAAATCGTAAGGGCAAAAGTGAATCATATACAACCAGGTTCAGAAACCTGGCCCGCACCATCAGAAGAAAATATGATGACTCAGAGTGAATATGGCCTAGAAAATGGTTGCTTCGCCTCTCTCTCTCCTCAGGCTGTTTTGTTTATTCTCTACTTCTTCTCATTCAACAGGCTGTCATTATGTGAGTGCCAATAAGCCAGGCCAAACCGGTGGACACAATATATCACTGTTCAGCGCTGCCAGAATTGGAACGTAAAGACCACTTAACTCGGAGCAAAATCAGAGAGCCCACAAATTAGTCACCACAGAGATGCCAAGACCATGTTCGGCTATTCACTGCACTCAGCAGTATTACACATCTGAATGGGTTTAGGGCTCCTCAGAGGGGCGTGTGAGGGAGTCTGATTGCTGCTTCAGTTACAGGCACTCGCTTCCCATTGAACTGTATACATCCCACTCTTCAGTGTCCTTCAGAGGGAGACAAACCAGTGACGGCAAAATGCGGATGTGTCACTGGGAGCTGGTAGGTGGAGGTCAAAGAAACCACAGAGCTACAAAGACATCTGGAGGCAAGGTGACTGCTAATTTCATGTGCCACAGCCCAAGATGAGGGTTAGTTCAATGGGAAGCTATTTCTTTCTCCACAACATCTGCTCACCCACAGGGCCAAGGTTGTAGGGGAGCGGGTTATGTCTTAATGCTAACTATTGTGTGCACTATGGGAAGTACGCAAGGACGTGTGTGAGAGTGATTTCATTAAAAGTCCATTATGGCTAGGCTGTGTGGTGAGCCGTACAAGCTAACAACCACGTATTGCCAGATACTCAAAGGCTCTTGGCTTACCTCCCTGAACAATAAACTGACTTGCTTCCTGGGGTAGGTATGTCTAAGTAAACTTAGGATGGCGTTATCAGAGTTTCAGTCATGTATGTATTGCCTTGTTGCCATCCTTTAGTATCATCTAAGTTACTTATTAGATGCAGAAAACACACACACACACAAATTAACTTTCGCTCTTGACTTTTCATTAAACATTTGAGTGTAGCCTCATTCTAAGCAAATGTATCTGTTAGGCTATCCTCTTAAAAGGGCTCTTTATTTAACACACATCTCAAACACACACATAAACAGTCCTTACAAATGAAAATGAAAACACCATGCGTTTGTGTGGTGTGCTACACCTCAGAGCACTTGGGGGAGGAGGGGGGGGAACAGTAACACGGATGTTGACAGCGCATTGTGACTTTTTCTTTTCCACTGTTGCCAATAAGGAATCTTATGCTCAGCAGATGTTCAATATCAGTTTGATGATTATTGATTTGATCTCTCGTGACAGTTATTTGTCAGGATTGTGATGAGTGGTGGTGGTGGGGAGGCTCTAAGCAAACAATTTCCCTCATCTCTAGGCCAAGAGACTTGGAAGTTACCATGTAAACACCTTCGCTGTGATCTTCTTGATTTCAGTACCAGGGTGTGAGGAAACAGATAACGTTAAGCCACAACTTACTTTTAGCAAAAAAGGAAAGCAGAATAGTCAAAAATGATGAAGGGATTCTGCCTTAAGTATCTCCAGGGGAAGTCTGAAACCTCAAACCCAGGACGCTACTGCAGAGTCAAGGACTAGCACAAGGATTAGCACCAAAGACACTGTCACCCAAACAGAAGCACCAAGAACAGTGACAGAAATCCCCCAGCCAACCTGATCCCAGGCAAGTCTTAACAAAACAACCAAAGCCTGGGAATTCACGTACAGAGGAGACGTACAACCCAAAGGGGAAGCTCTGCCTCTCACAGGAGATACCGAGCTACATGGAAAATTCCATATCCCAGTTCAAAGGGGCAGTGCGATCCAATAAATTTAGCTGCATGGGTTATTAAAAGCAATTGTATATTCAGCCTGAATGTTTTATGCATGTGTCTTTCCCATAGCTGAAACACATGTGAAACCGGAGAGAGTTCCCAGGGAGCTTGGTGCCCATTTTGATTGCATCGGACATGCTATGTGCCACAATGAAGGATGCTTCCAAGGCTGACTTGTTGCCTGAAATCTGCTGAAAGGATGTCTTGGGATAGGATGTCTTCAGAAGAACCAAACAGTAATTGAATCAGCAGCCAGCCAGAGCAGGAACAGTTCCTTTTGTTGGCTGGTTGTAACACCTCATTTTACCAAAAAAGTCTTGTCAGAGAGTGCATAATTCATGTGCTCCTGCTAGACGGGTTTAGCAGGTAGGTGTCCTACCAAGTCAAACAAAGGTGATAGAGATGTTCCTTTAGGGATCAGTGCAAATCAGACTCCTACTTGATGGGATTTAGCGCTCTGCAGACCTTGATCCTCAACCTGTGTGATCTCAAGGTCAGAAGATAAATTGAAAGGCAGAGCTCAGGGGCCAGAAAGCATTGCACGGGAGATCACATACACAGCCTCTCTTCTATTTCTCCTTGGGCTTCTAAGAGAGACCTTTGCAGATGAAAAGGGTTTTGAAATTCTGAAAATGATGTACAAAAAGGGCCCTTGTCAAATAAATCAACGAAGAAAAACAAATCCAGCAAAGACTCTGTTTTTATCCCAAGGGCTGGCTCAGGGATCTGTTTCTATAGGAATGCCTGTGAATCTTTCTTCCAGATCATCTGTATCACAGAGGGAAAGGAGAAGACTGTGGAAAATGGGGAGGGATGGAGGTGGGTTCTTCATCGTTGGCTCTGTCTTCAGAGCCCATTTACAAAGGAGAAAGAATAGGTGGGCTTTGATTTTGTAATCATACCTCACCTATTACCAATTATACAAGAAGACACATAGGGTGAGGATGTATATACATAGGTGAGGGATGGCTAGTTCATTACCTTATCATTACGGTAAAGAGAGCTGGTTTCAAATCTGGATTCTACTGCTCACAATCAAGGAGATTTTGATCTCGGCTTTCTTACCGGCAAAATGGAGGATATCAACATGCACTCAGTTGCAATCACAGTAAGGATAAAATATGCAAATACATGCAAGGACATCATAAGCGGACACTATAGACATTAGACAGCAAAAAGTTCCTGCCATAAGATATTGCCCAGGGGTGAGGGGTTCAAAAGCTCCCACCCTTGACTGATGAGCTATTGACAGTCTGCAGCAGCTTCTGGGAGAGTCAATTTTCCTTGACACTGTGGCCAACCACACTCCAGTGAATGGCCCGACACCTATGAGTACATGAGATCCATCAACTGGACTCAGAGTCACAGAGTGAAAGAGAGAGAGAGAGAGGGAGAGAGAGAGAGAGAGAGAGAGAGAGAGAGAAAGAGAGAGAGAACATATGAGCTTGGAAGGGAGTGGGGATGTGGAGATGAATCTTGGAGGACTCATGGGGACCAGAGGATTTTTAATAGGACCAAAATACATTGTATTAAATTCTCAAAAGTCTAATAAAATATCATACGAAAACAGAGACTGCCCAGTTTATTATATAAATATATGCTGTGTTTACTATACTATGTTTATTCTACCCAGCTCCAAATGGTTTAAAAATTTCAAAAATAAAGTGTATATACTAAATACAAAATAACTCTTAAAATCCATTTATTATATTTGGCATAAATAATGCCTCAACATGAAATGCTGCTTACAAGGATGTTTAAGATATGTTGTTGGGCATCACCTCCATCCAGAATTCTCATCCCTATTATGTAACAAGTTCTAAAGCACAGACTGGAAGCAATCAAGGCTATCCTAAAAGAAATGCTTTACCAGTGGGCGCCTCACTATGAGAGGAGAATGGCTTCATAAGGAAGAAACATATAGGTCTTGCCATTCCCATTCAGAGGTGGGTGGGAAGGGGCGAGTTGAAGAGTAAGCAAGTAAATCTTCTCTAACATGGAGATATAAGAACAACTGGTGTAGTAACAGGGCCTGAGGGTCTGGCCAAGCTGGTTAATGTTCTCACTGGGACTCCAAGGCAAGACACAGATCACATCCTGCAGCACTAATGCATGCAGCTTCTAGACAGGCACAGGTATCCCAATATTGTACAAGTAAGTGGCTTCCATGAGGAATATCCAACAAGATTAACAAGTTCCAATCCAACTTCACTAAAGGAGAAAAAAAAAATACTGGACCATGCTGAGACCAACCATCTCAGAAGGATGCGGGAGGAACACAAGTAAACTTACTGTCAGGGAAGGGCTCCCTGAGGTAAGTCAGCTGCTAAGTACTGAAGGACGGGTGATGCTACCAAGGGAGGACAGTAAACGAGAGCTTTGGGCAGGAAGTCAGAGCGAGGGGAGGGCAATGCTAGAGAAGGTGGCAAGAGCCAGATCCCTCAAAAAACGCCGTGGAAAGGAGGGGAAGCTTGACTCTGTTAGCGTAGGGAAACTGAGTACAGGATGCAGTAGTCTGGGTTTGGGGTGTTCACTCTAGTGTGCTCTGGTACGGAGCACACTGTCCATGAAGCCAGGGTGGAAGCAGTCCGGGAAGAGGTATGCTATCCCTCAAGCATCAGCCGATGATGGAGATGAGTTCAGCAGCAATGGTGGCAAGGAGACACACAAGAGTCCAGAGCAGGGACCCCACCCACTGTTCTGAGAATGCACTCCGCTAGTTCCTGATACTGAATTCCCACTGTCATCCCACTCAGCAATCCCAGCTTGGAGCCTGGTGGGCACAGGCCTCTGCAAACCAGAGCTTTTGTGGAGCAAGCAGTGAGCAAAGGGGAATGGGCAGGGTGGTGCAGAGGAAGGTTGCCTGCCTTGGAGTGACAGGACAGATTCTGCAAGCTGAACTGTTGCCTGCTATCAAGATAGAACAGGAGTGGTTTTAAGGCATGTTCCCCAACTTAAGCACAGGCCCGTATGGACCAGGGGCATCTTTTTTTTTTGTTTTTTTTTTTTTGTTTTTTTTCGAGACAGGGTTTCTCTGTGTAGCTCTGGCTGTCCTGGACTCGCTTTATAGACCAGGCTGGCCTCGAACTCACAGAGATCCGCCTGCCTCTGCCTCCCAAGTGCTGGGATTAAAGGCGTGCGCCACCACCGCCCGGCTTAGACCAGGGGCATCTTGAAAGGAGGAAAGCTCAAGCTCTGACTCTCGAGACTGCCCTCTGCTCTGTGGGGATGGAGACAGTAACTCTCCGTTCCTCTGTTTACTCATCTGTAGAATGGTGGCAATAATAATTGCTTTGAGAAATAAAATCAGACAGTGCACAGGGCACAAGATACAATGGCTGACAAAGATGAGGTATCTCATTAATACCAGTGCCAACCCTCTACTCTGCAGGCCAGGTGAAAGCTCTGGTATCCTTGGTCCCATTCCTTACCTTGTCACCATATCCTGTAGAGAAGGCAGTGGTAGGTGTTGGGATATTTAAGGTCTTGTGCCAGACTTACTTTAATTTTTTGGCTATAATCTAGAACTAGATTTCCTCGGACATCTTACAGTATGAGACGCTGGAGGAAGGACATTTAAGTGCTGCAACAGGAGAATGCCCAACAAGATGCAGGCAGTCCTCTGTATACTTCAGCACATTCAAGCAAATTTAGAACAAACATGCGTAGGCACTTCTGTCATCTTTATTCCCTGAGCAATACAGAACAGCAGCTGTTTACACGGCATTGCCATTGCACTGGGATTGTAGATAATCTAGAAAAGATCTAACACATGTTAGAAGATGTACATGAGCCCAAATGAATACTACACCAGTCCATCTCAGGGACTTACGCATATGCAGAGCTCAGCATCCACAGAGGTCCTGGAACTATGGATGCTGAAGTCCATGAAAGCTAAGTCTGGGCCAGCAGTGATTTCTCCTGAATTCCTACTTTGTTTGACTATTTCTGCCAGTCCTCAAGCTGGAGATCTCACCTTAGAAGAGGGGACTCATTTGCTTGGAAAAGGTTTTCGCAGACATTAGTCAATGTACAACACCGTGGATAAAAAGAAAGTATGCACGTCACAGTGAACGCAGAAGAGCTTGTGGGCCAACGGATGACCACAGATGGCCATTGGCACATGTAAGATGCACGAACCTGAGTATTCGTGAGCGAGGGGAGAGATGAACAGTTCCTTCTTGACCTGTGCATGCTCACCTTTGGGCAGAGAGTCCCTCTACAAAATAAAGTCATTTCAATCTGATAACCAGAGTGACGATGTAATTTCTGTGCTGTGTGTATCACGGGCTTGGACTCGGGTCCTGCACTTCGCTAGGCACTTGGAACGAATCCGTGCAGATGGAATGATGAAGATGGTCGCCTAGGCTGCCCACTTCGTCGGTGGAGGATCTGAAATTCAGTGGCGGTTACCTGAGGACTGAGCCTATTCCTATTCACCATGCTGATCTCCAACAAAAACTAGCATGCTACCAATATTAGTGGGGAGCGCGCTCTGTGACCCCCTGCCAAGGACATCTGCCCCAATTTTGTCTTGTTTGATCCTCTAGAATCACATCTGAGGAAGTGCCCAGGTTCCCAGGGGAGGGCCTGATGGCATGTTCTTCCTAGCATTGACCACAGTTGCCCTACTTAACCCATTATGAGTGGTACATTCCTACACTAATGTATACAGTTCTCTAGTGTGTACATATATCAAATAAGTAGAGCAGTACAAGAACCGATCACACAAATTTAATTACATCTTATTTATTTAGGAGCTCCTGGGAGATGAGCCTGGCAGTACTGGGAAGAAGTTGTGAGGTCTGGCTTTGAGGAAATTGCTAGGAGAATCTTGGGAAGGGAGATGGAGGCCTGAAAGACTTCTCCCAGAGAGGGGTCCTGCCACTTAAGAAAGATTTCCTGAAGACAGCCAGGCCAGAGCAAACACACTGAAAACACCAAAGCTGTCCAAGGTGACAAACAGTGAGGACTGCCAGGCAGGAACTGTGAGTACAGGGCTGGAGCAGGTCATGGGTAGAGTAAGTGCTTGGCAAGCATGAAACACTGGAGAGAAAGGAAAAGAATGAGAGGGAAGAAGAAAGAAAGAGAGAGGAGAAAGGGGGACCCTGAGACAGGGAGAGAGGAAAGAGAGAAGGGGGAGGGGGATAGATGGGGGACAAAATAGACAGAGAGAGGAAGAAAGGGGGATGGAGAGGCAGAAAGAAAGATCCCTCCCGACTGAAGCAAGTGCTGTCGTGGACTTGCTTGTTGTCTCTGCCTCCCAGAAGCCCTCACATCTCAGATGCCAGCCTTTGACAATATACATTTCATGTGCTCTTGTCTTATGCTATCTGATTTCTAAGCACCCCAAAACAAAGTAGAACACTCAAAATATAAATTAAAGGAAGAAAAGAATATTAAAACAGCCTGGAGTGTCTTTCTTCATTTTCTTCCTCTGAAAGCTTGCAGCAAACCCCCTAGTTAGAATCTTAATTATGGAAATTCTCATTTGTATTATGTGATTTATTTAAAGCCCCATTTTTCCAAGAGAATAAAATCCAGGTTTTGAAGCAGCACCTCTCAAAACAATTTATTCTTCTTCACTGACTAACTGCTTTGGCCAGCAATCATGAATTTACAGTACATTATGCCAAAGTAAAACACTCTAATAACTTAATCAAACATTTAAAATCCAGCTCACAACCATATAATATACAGAAGCAGTTCTCTCAGTTCCCTTGCTAAAGGTCAATTACCATTTTTATTTCAAACATCCACATCTTAGAGAGCACACACACACACACACACACACACACACACACACACACACAAACATGTGTGTGCGCACACACAGTAAAAAGGAGAACATTTGAAATTCAAACCTTAGCTGATATGTACGCGATCTTACAATTATTCTCCTGTCAAATGTGAAGAATAATCCTTCAGATTTTTTTAAACCCTAGC
Organism: Lophiomys imhausi; assembly: GCA_907164525.1. NCBI lineage: Eukaryota > Metazoa > Chordata > Mammalia > Rodentia > Muridae > Lophiomys > Lophiomys imhausi. The sequence continues at coordinate 3,634,982 of CAJQZJ010032904.1, forward strand.
AAAGAAAATAGGATATATAAAAGAATCAGTGAGATTAAAATTGTTTTCATGTTGAAGAGATCGAGGGGTAGGAGCTGGGGCCAGCTTTCATAAGGCCATGTGGCCTTACACAAGGAGACAGTGACAAAGATAAAAAAGACAGTGAGCACCACATAGTCCCCCCTTGCAGTTGATCAGCAGACGGACGCCTTCTGAAAACACCTTCGCTCCTATCAGAGAGAAAAACACTGAGTTCATTTTCTTTTCAGATAAGAATTATGTGTTTCAGCAACTTTTGATGGGAAAACAGGGCAGCAATGCCAAGTTGGTATGTATTTGGCATAATGTGCTGGCCTCGGAGATGGAAAAAAGTCAATGAACAAAAAATGCAGTCATTTGGTCCATAAATGTCTCTCTTTCTCCTTATTCATCACTCTTGGCCTCTGAGGATGATGGGAGTGGAGGCCAAATTGTTGGAGGGATATGTACTAACCACTCTGAGTACTTTATGTGGATATTCTTCTAGCAGTCTCTGAAAACGGGTTAATGGAGTATTTACCAATTTCCACTTAGCAAAAATTAAAGGGAAGAAGGAAATGAAACAAGAGAAAGTAAGAAAGTGAGGGTGTTGAGGGTCCTACAGCCATTAATTCCAAAGAATCCGTGCTGACAATGACTTTGAGGACAGACAGGACTATACCCTCTTCCCTCAGCCTCGCATCCTAAAGTGCTGCTCGTGGAGTACACACACTACAGAACCTGATTCCAATGACTGTGGCATTTTCCACAGCCGGTCTTGTTTATGGAGATAGACCCGACAATCAAGGTGGATATTTTTCATGCCTCTCTTCCATGATAACTTCAAAAACAAGACAATTTAAAAGCCCTTTCTAGGGCCTGGAGAGATGGACCAGCAGTTAAGAGCACTGGCTGCTCTTGCAGAAGACCTGGGTTCAGTTCTTGGTACCTATATGGGTGCCAATCACAACCATCTGTTACCCTAGTTCTGGTGAATCTGATGTGGTCTTCTGGCCTCTGTGGGCACAGCACACATGTGATACATACTGGCAAACACTCATCAATATGAAATGCAAAAAGTAAATCTTTTGAAAAACAAAACAACAACAAAAAGGCCATTCCACTCAACACTAACTACTCCCTTGAACAGTTGGTGGTCTTCCAGGCTACTGAGAAGCTTCAATGATATTTCATCAACGATAAATGAAGTAAGTAGTTTTATTCAGTTTGAGAGAAAGATAGCTCCCAAATTCTAGAGTCCATGTTAACTTTTAGACATTAGTAGTTAAATGTTACTAGTTAGCTAGCACTCACAAAGACCCTAACCAAATCAGCACACATAGGGGTGTCTAGAGACTTGCAGAGGAGAGCAGTTGGTCCTCCTGCCTTTTCTTTACTGAAAGCCCTCAGATCCATTATCTTCAGCATGATAGTGGCAGCCATGTTCCTATCTGACACTGAAAATTAGGTTCAAGCTCTGATGAAACCTTCCTGTCCTCCCATGCATAGGCAGCTTCACATACCTTTAAGAGTGTGGTGTCTGCCAGGCTGAAAGGTATTTGCTTATGCAGTTGCCTTCCTAGGGGACTGTGCGATCCCCATCCTTTAAGACAGGTTCCAGGGTCTCCTCTTACAATCCAGAGTGCTAACAGAGTTCTCAGTGGGCAGCGGCTGCTCAGTTAATGTAAGTAAACTGTCAAATACACAGGATGCCAGCACTGCCTGCTGCCCCTCTAGGGGTGGACGAGCTGCTGTGGGTTCTGTCTCAGAAAGGAAATTGCTGTAAAAAGCTTTGAAAATGCCCTTAGATGAAGATTCCTGTCTTACAATTACTCAGAAACATATAATCAGTCTTCCTTTTTCTTTCCAGTCCTGCCTCAGAGGCTGTAGCAAAATGCTTTTAAGCATTTACTATGAGTCAGACACCTCCTAAATGTTTTCCATGGATGCCATCTAGTTCTCCCAACTATATGATATAGATACATGGGTATTTTATAGACAAGACACCAAGACTTAGAAAGGTCCATTAATTTCCCTGAGGTCAAACAGCCAGTGAGTATGGGCTAGGTCTCTAGGACCTCTCCTGCCAGATGTTTAAAATCTTCCCACAATTTGGCCTGTGTTTCTGTTTTGTTCTGGAAGGAGACCGCTTCCGGATGATACCTGAAGGTTTTACAGGCTGAAGTCTTTCAACAGCCTCTTCCTCACCATCCTGGTCCACTCAGGGATATGTAGGAGGGCATAAGCAACCCACAGGATTGCGCTGGCTGAGGCCTGCCATCCTTCTGTGTGGCTTCCTGATGCCCTAACCATTCCCCCCAGATTTTAGGTTTCTTATTATGTGCATCTTCTCCACCTAAATTTGGCAATGGTTTTCCCTTTATTGTGTTTGTTTTCTTTACTAAACCAGTATGAAATGATTTTTAGGCATGAAATCGATTGATGTCTAAAGATAATAACATTCACCCCCCCACACACATTGAGGAGATTCTCCTAACTACCATTATTACACTTAAATTTAATATTTATATTCATATTTCCCAGTTTTGTGGTTTCCCTTCCAATTTAAAATTCCTAAGGGCTGAAGATAGAATATATTACAAAACTAGAGTATTTATTTTTTTAAAAGACTAATAAAATAAAGTAACTGAAAAGCATCCATCTGCAGTGGTGTGTGGCATTGGTAGCTTACAAACCACACCCACCCAAAGGGGCTAGTCTTTACAAACATGCGGTAATTTTTAAGTGTGGACAACAAGGGGATAATTTTTACAAAGAAAAGTCTGTTCATGACTCTAATTTAACAACAATGAGCAGGCTCTGATCATGGAACTGAATGAGGACCAATGAGGAATAGGCCACACTTATGCCCTGTTGCGTGTCTGGGTTCTCAGTGGTCCATGGAGAAGTATCACATTGGAGTGGGTGGGGCAAGCAGAGTTCTCACCACTGAGAGGAGAAAGAGAATGCCTGCGGTCATTTAACGAAAGAATATATTTGCCAGCCATATGCATTTAAATATACATAATCTATTTGTATCACAACTAATTAAAGAGTGACTGTGAACTCTGGTTAGGGTTAAATACACCAGTTTTTCTGCTCTTTGGAAAAACATCAAAAACCAAGGCAACTCATATTTTCAAACCCTACATGCTGCATTGAAACTTCATGTAAGTCAAACTCCTCTCCAGCCGGCTTCCTTTTTTGTAAAAGGAAATTGGATAATACAGTATCTCAAGCTCCTTCCAGCTCCTGAAGGCTGTGTTTTCTTTTTTCCACCACATGGATCCAGAATATCATGGATTCAAATCCCACATGGCAAGTTATTTTAACTTTCTGATCTCCAGAATTTTCTCCCTGTACAAAGCATGTGATAATTAGAAGAAAATTTTAAAGATACAGCATTTTAAATTGTTATCAGAATTTACATATTCATCACTTAGATTTCAACAATGATTTTCATTGCATGTTGTATTTCTACTTTTACTGACTCATTTTAATGTGAACTATAGACATCAGGACATTGGACCCACAGGAGTACAATATTCTTTTCAAAAAATTACAAAGGTTCTCCTACGGACCTAGAATAGCATTATCACATTCAAGTCAATGGAAATTCCCTAACATTGTAACAGTCCATGTTCCATGTTTGGATTGCTCTCCAAGTTTTATTTCCTATAGTCCTTTCATTTGTGAGTCATATACATTCAGCTTGGTTGTTTTCTTAAGTTTCTTTTGAAATTATTTTTGAATACTAATCCATCAATCAAAATTGTACAGCCTGAAGAATTCCCATCCAGTGAAGACCCACCAACTTCCCACTCTAATTGAGTGAAGACACACACACACACACACACACACACACACACACACACACACACACAAACCCTAATGCCCCCCCTTTGACTCACTACTCTCTACTGCTGACGATTTCCCTGATTTCAAACCATAGATCAGTTTTGACCTATTTGTAAACTGACTTAAATATACGGAGTCACTTCCTATATAGCTTTCATGCCTACCTTTGTTGGTCATTATGTTCCTGAAATGCATTGTGTTGTGACGGGTAGCAGTACTTTTTCTGTGCGTCACTGTTTTCATTCTGTACTAGTTGATTTCACTGAAGGAATGTACCATGGACTCTATTTACTCTACAGTTCGTGAGCACTTGGCTTGTTTCCAGTTTGGGGCTATCATAGACAATGCTAATATGAATATACTCGTATATGTCATACTGGGCATACTGGGGGTTACAGGTCCAGGAACGGAACTGTAGGGTCTTGGACCATATACATTGAGATCCACTTAAAAGGGCCATTGTTCCAGAATAACTATCAATTACTACCACAGTGGGATATAACAAATGTGATAATTTAACTCATCAACACCTAGCATTGTAACTCTTAGCCATGACTTTTCTCATGAGTGTGTCACACACTGCGGTTTGTTCCACTATCTCTAAAGATGAAGGAGTTTATGTATCATGGTTGACCATTTGGATGGGTGACCAGTCTTTGTGTGATCTATTCAAAATTCTTTGCTGCTGGTGTTCATATTCATTCATCCTCCTCTCTCTCTCTCTCCCTCCGCACTCTCTCTCTCCCTCCCTCTCTCTCTCTCTTTCTCATTGGTTCCCTCCACACCCCCATGTATACTAGATCTTGAATCTTCCCAGAGGGGAGTAGTTGGCCACCCTCCCTGAGTCAAGCTATCGTGGGCACATCATGCTCTCCAAAAGGTGTCATCATTATCCCTTTACCTCAGTTAATCCTCCCCTCATCCTGGACCCTCATCTCCCCAACCCCCACCTCCCTCCCTGACTAAATCTTTATATCCACAGTATTCCCTATCTTTACTTTATTTTCACCTATATCCTACAATCCCCCATCATTTAAGTAGCCTCTTCCCCCCACCCTATTTCCCTCTTCATTTCCCACCTTGAACAGATATGATATGTTAGACACAATACTAAATTGTTGAAGCTAGGATTCTCATATGAGAGAGAAGATGCAGCGTTTTGTCCTTTGGGGCCTGGATTACTTCAGTTAGATTAGTTTCTCTAGTTCCATCCATTTTCTTGCTAATTTCATTTTTCTTAATAGCTGAGTAATGGGCCATTGTGTAGCACATCTTCATCATCCAGTCATCACTTGTTGGGCACGCAGGCTGCCACCCTTCCCTAGCTATTGTGAACAGAACAGAGCGGCCATGAATATGGATGAGCAGGCATCCCTGCTATAGGGGATGTAGTCCTTTGGGTACATGCCCAGGAGTGCCATAGCTGAGTCATATGTAGTGTTATTTTTAGCTTCCTGAGAAACCTCCAGATTGATTTAGAAAGTTTAGCCCCTTCCTTTACCAGGTTGATTGTCTTCTTATTGATTTGTAGGACTCCTCTATCAATAGCCAATATCTTTACTTTCATTGCAACACAGTTTTTCCTGGCTTTATACTAATGTATCCCACAGGAACAAGTGCTCCTTGCTTTAATGAGAGCAAACTACGTACTTCATTCTTGTTGTTCAGTGCCCTTTGTTGTTCTGTGTCCTAGTTAGGAAGTATCAACTACCCCAAGGCTATGAACGTATCCTGTTGTTTTCCAGAGGTGTGAGCATTCTGCACTTCACCTCTAAATCTAAAGTCCACCTACAACTGACTTTGTGAATAGCCTGAGGTAGGTTGTCATGACAGTGTTCCATATGGACACCCAACTTCTCTAGCACAACTTATGATACAAACCACTCCTAACTGCTTCACAGAGTCACCATCTTTTCCAAATCCAGTATTGCTCTACCCCTGAGTCTTCAAGACCATCTCATCTCCAATACAAATTTTAGCATGATCTTAACAATTTGCACAGTAGCCCCCTGCAAGGTGGAGGAGGGCCATGCTGATCCATCTAGCTAGCAACTTGGAGAGAACTACCATGTTTGCTTTTTTTCCCTCAGGCCTCTAATGTCTCTCACACACAGCAACCTTCTTTAGTTTTTCAGAGTGAAGGTATGGCATATCTTTTTAAAAAAAGATTTATTTATTTTTATGTATATGGGTATTCTGTTTGCATGTACACCTGCATTCCAGAAGAGGACATCTGATCACAGTATAGATGGTTGTGAGTGGTTGCTGGGAATTGAACTCAGGACCTTTAGAAGAGCAGCCAGTACTCTTAACCGCTGAGCCATCTCTCCAGCCCGGCACATCTTTTATTAGACCTGTTCTTAGACAGTTAATATTTCTGATGCTATTGGTAAAAATTACATAGAAAAATCTCTAATTATTCGGTTGGTGAAAAACATAGAATACTGTATTTACAGGTCACGAATTTTGTGTTCAGTGAGCTTCAGAACCGACTGATATTCTGAAATTTTACTTGTGGATTATTTTGTATGTTCTGTGTACTTGGTTATGCCATCTAGGCATAATGCTATTCACTTATTCTCCTTGTTTACATGGTCTTCTCCATGTTTTCTCCTCATTCATTTCTGCCACATTTTCCCTTCATCTGTTTGGTTTTTTTTTCCTTTTTTCATGGCTAGGACCAAGAACAGAGATCACTATGGAAGCTTTCCACTTTGACAAGAAAATAGGATTACAATCTCCTCATCAGCCATGAGCTTTGTGGTGTTTTAAGTTCCGTTTTGTCCTTGTGGGTCAAATGCTTTTAAGCCACAAACCAATTCTGAACTCCACCAAAGGATTTTTTCTTTATCTAAGAAAATGAAATGACTTCTCTCATTTATTCTGTAAATATGATGGATTGCATTATTATGTAATAGTAGTTTAACCAATACTACAATATGGACAATGAATGTCTGACCATGTCTCATATGTTAATTCTTGATCTTCAGGGTGGCATTACTGCAGGTGGCAGAACCTTACGATAGAAGATATTGCTAGGCCTTGAGGTCACTCGGAATTGCGCCTGAAGGTAATGGAGACCTACCTCTCCCTCCCCACCCTCCCACCCACTCATTTTCCTTTGTGCTTCCTAGCCACATGGTGAGAAGTTTTGGTCTGCCAAACTCTTCTGCTATGATGTGTGGCCTTGCTACGGGCCCATAAACAAGATCAATCAACCATGGCCTGGAATTCCCCAAACTGTGAGCTAAAATAAACCTTTCTTCTTCATAAGGTAAATGCCTTGGGCATTTTGAGATAATACTACACTGCAGAGAAAGTCAGTAAGCGTACAAGAACCACAGAGACAGCATACCATTCTACGAAACATGACAGCCTGCTCAGTTCCCACCACCCTGGGCACGCAGAGTTGGTCTCATTGTCTTCCTTAGGCTATGGTTGACTGAGTCTTCTTCTCTCAGGGACTCTCGAGGAAGTGCTGTATGGGAGACATGTGCCTAGGGTCTGGAATTTTCTTCACCCTAGCCTGAAGTCAATGCCAATATGGTTGAGCAGGCACGGCACGGTTCACATTTTATTTCCTTAAATAATGTTCGATAATATTCTGGCAAAATGTTTTGGCATCAGAAAGGATACTGGAAATCTGGTTTTCTTTTCACTACAAGTCTCTAACTGGCTGAATGTGTAGGGAATTAATTCTTCTTTTAAATCCATTAATTTGATTAGACTGTGTTTGGTTTTTGACTTTCAAGGCATTCTGTGTCCTTTCCATATGGGCTTTCAAGCCATCTATTATTTTCAGAAATCTAATTTTGAGCAACAGCAATGCTCTCCACTATTATTTCTATTTCGTTACTATAGTTTTCTTTCTCATATTCACACTATACCTGTTAGAAGAACTCTGCCCAACTTTTATCTCTATTTATTTGTCTTAATGCCTTTTTAGTTCTACAGTAATTGTCTGGGGATTTAAAAATACTTTCTATCTTCCATCTCGTCTAAAGCAACATTCATTACAATTACTTGTTCTTGAATTCCATTTAGATTCATATGTTTTAATTAAAAAAAAAAAAAACATTTGTTTTGGGTTGGGAATGTAGCTCTGAGGTAGAGTGCTCTCTTAGCATGTAAAAGGCCCTGACTTGAATCCTACTTTTACATCAATAAACTACTTTTTTGTTCATACATCTACAATTGAAGTATAGTTTGGTAGGGTCAGTTTTTAAAAAATAAATTTCAGAGCCAGGCATGGTGGCACATGCCTTTAATCCCAGCAGTCAGGAGGTAGAGGCAGACAGATCTCTGTGAGTTCAAGCCCAACCTGGTCTACAAAGCAAGTTCCAGGACATCCAGGGCTGCTGTCTCGAAAAACAAACAAACAAAAAAGAATTCAGTTTAAAAATAGGTATAGATTTGCATCTATGTTGTAAAATTGTACCAAGGGTTCCATATAGTCCATACCTAGTTTCTCCTAGTAATAATAATATATTAATAATGTTAACAAGAGAAATTAGATAGTACATAATTTATCATCATTAAATACTACTTAGTTAATACACTATTAACTAAAGTCAACAGTATTTTCTCACATACCCTTAGTTTTTACTTAGACCCTTTTATTATGATTGTTTCAGGATCCTGTCTGAGACACCACATTCATTTAGTCCCTTGTCTCTGAGCTACCTTTGGCTGTGACAAAGTCTCTTCTCTTGTTTTTGGTAATTGAACCAGTAATGAACAGTGTTGTAGTCATTTATTATCACTATAGCAAAATGCCTGAGATAAATAAAGATGAACAGAAAACGGTTACATTGTGTCACAGTCTAGCTTTCACATTTCAGGATGGATTGGTCCCACTGTTTAAGGATTCGGACAAAGGTGGGACATTGCAGAAGAGCAAGCCACGTCCTCCGGAGGCAGGGAGTAAGGAGGAAAAGAGAGCAACTAGGGTCCAAAACACTTCATTGGGCATGCCCTCAAGATCCCAAAGACCTCTTACGAGGTCCCGCTTCTAAAAATGTCTGTCATCTCCCAGTGGGGATATCCTGGGAGAAAAATCTTAATACAAGACTCTTTGGGAATCACTTATCCAAACATAGCAAGGTCTATTCGAGTGTTTTTAGAATACTGTTCAATTAAATTTTGATATATTTTTTCATTTTTAAATTAGATGATAGATTTTTAGAGACAGGATCACAAATACAGTATTATTTTCTTCACTCTATATCAAAGGTACAAACTATCAAGATGGCTTGTTGCTGATCGCTGGGATGAGGCAGGGTGTGTCAGATTTCCTCTCTGTAACGTTACTGTATACCATTATATATGCTGTTCTTTTAAAGATAATCACTGCAACTCTACCTCCGTGGAGTGCAGAGAGCTGGTGAACCTCACACAGGGTAGAGAATCTGCAAAGCAGAAAATTTTGAACTCTGTATAGCTTTCTCTTCTTATCTATATCTTAAAGACTCACAAATTTATTTTATAATTAGGTTATAAGTTAATATTAATTCATTTTTATTAATTTTATATACTAACTCATGTATTTTGCTGTTCCAGTAATCTAAGCTTTAATAATTAAAAGATCTTTCAGTGTGTTCCTACTTCTTTTTAATATATCCCATAATTGTAGGGCATTGTTTATATAATATATGCATATTATATTACAACAGTGGATTAATTCAATCCACTGTTGCCCTTTTTTTGTCTTAAGTATATCCTTTACAACAATTATATGTCATGCTCCAGTCCTAGAATTTTTCCAAGGGGTGTTAATCCTATTGAGAGCAGCATCACATACCAAGATCCGAAAGCTAGGCATACTCATTGCTACTAAACAGCTGTTGTTTTTATATCCCATTGTTGATAGAAATTTTATATACTAACTCCTGTATAGACACATTTCAATGCACATTTCTGTGTAAATTCAATTATATTAATGAAAAATCCACACATTAGGTAAATCATGAGTTCATACCTATGTTCCCAACTCTATTCCATTTACAAAAGGTTCATTCTAGTATTCTCCATAGTTGTCTCAGACCATATATTTTGACAATGAGACATGTGTCCCCACTATCTAACATTCATCATTCAATCCCAGTGCACATGCCTAGTGGTTTATAAATTATTAATTTGTACCCCATGGGAAACACATTTATCAGCTAAAGTACAGCTCTTTGGTGTGGTTCCTTTCAGCTTCCATCTTACAGGTTTCATTCATTGTCAAACTACCTGCATCAGAATCTTAGTCTATCACTTTCAATGGGGTTGATATAGACATTCATCAAGGCTGCAATCAGTTTCTGCAGTGGTTTCTTTAAATTAGCGTTCATTAAAGTTCACTCCTCTTGCTCTATAAGTTTACGGGTTCTGACAAATGCACAGTGCTCCGGACTCCCTATTTCAGAGTTATACAGCAACACTTCACACCCCAGCCCTGTCCTCACTATGCTCTATATATTCAACTTCCACTTCCTCTTCTTCCTCAAATCCCTAGCAATTTCTGACCTAGAATATATAATAAGACAATGTCTAACGTTGTAAGGAACCACCAAACTGTCTTCCAAAATGGGCAAACCTTGTAAGTTTTTGTTGGGAGAAACTTGTTTGACTTATCCGTGTCTTTCTTTTGGGAGGTGGGGAGCTATTTCTTTCTGTATTAGGTTTTTAAAGGATAAAAAGATTGTTTTTCACCCACAATTTGAGGTATAGTCAATAGCGACAAAGAAGGCAGGGAAATGGGAGTGGTTGTGGCTGTGGCAGCAAGAGAATAAGGATGCTTGTTCATGCCTCAGCAGACCAAGAATCAGGGAGAAGTAGGCTTTAGATAGATGTAGGGCAGGCTATAGTTGCTAAGACCCGCACCTTTGCCTTTTAACGACTTCCCCCTGTTGGGCCATATCTTGTAAAGATTCTACAGCTCCCCAAAACGGTGATGCCACTGGTAACCAAGTGTTCAAACACAAGAGCCTATGACGAGCATTCCCCACCCAAACTACAACATTACTACTCTTAAGTCCAGGGTGCCCAACCATTTCCCAACACAAAATACATGAGCCAACTTCAGATGTTCCCATTGTCATTAGCACCGTTTCAAAGTCAAAACTGTCTTCTGAGACTCAAAGAAATGTAGCTGTTAGCTTAAACAAAGTAAAATAAAAAACCAGTTACACGTTTCTAATACACATTGACAAAGAGCAATTGTTCCCATTCTGAAAGTGATGGATGGAGGCATGGTACAGCCAATCAGGCCAAAACAAGAACATACAACAGGGCAAACAGCAAACCTTCCAGTGTAAGATGTAAATGTTTGGATCGGCTTATTCTTCTGCATATGGATATTTTTATTTTCCTAGCACTGTTTGTTGAAAAGACTTCTCTCCCCACTGAATTTTGAAATGTCATAAAAAACCAGTTGCTTCTACTCATGTGGGTGTGTTTCTGGGCTACTCCATTGACTTGTGTTGTATTATTTCCCCAATCTCATCTTGTCTTGATTACTGCAGCTTTGTAGTAAGATATGGAACTGGGTAGTGTCATTCTGACAGCTGTTCTTCTTCATACATTATTGGCAATATTCATTTTGAAATGCTTCTTTTATTTCTAAATTCCATCTTGGGGTCTTTATCCTTCCTTTCAAATCTTGCTTTTCTCCAGTCATGCCATTTCTGAGTTTTTTTTTAATTCTAGTTAAATTGCTTAATAATTTTTAGGATCTTAATTCTTATAGCTAGTCTTGAACATTGTTCAATTATACTTGTTTTCTATATAGGATTTTTGTGTATTTTCGTTGTTTCTAGAGAGGTTATTATGCCTCATATTCTTTTTGCTTTTCCAATTAAAACAAATTTGCACAAAATTCAATATTAATCTTATTTCTTTTGGTATTCCTCCCCTTCCCTCCCTTCCAGTATGCAGCCTCTTTTGGCCTAGGATTTGCTATGTAGAACAGGCTGGCCTTGAACTCACAGAGCTCTGTCTGACTCTCAAACGGTCTCTAATAAAGGTGTACACCATAACATATAGCTTGTTTGCTCACTTTGTAAGTAACATAAATCTCCCTGAAATTTTAGGAGGCAGGGCAAGGGAAAGACATCTCACACCTATAAACCTCTCAAATTCACCCTGATTTTGTTGTAAGAACCATGGAAATGCAGCTTTGGGGTTTCTATGATCTGGCTCCTCCAGTAGTGCCTGTAACTTTCTCCAGAAGTTCTCCTTCCCTCTCTGCTGATTTATCTCCAAAACTATCATAATAATATTGAGCCTTTCCTGGAGTAAGGGGAAAGCCTTGTTTTCAGGAGTTTGGAGACTCTGAAGAGACTAGACTGTAACGAGTCTTTATGTCCCATCTTACCACAATGAAGACGCAAATGGAAATATGATTTGGGGCAATTTTTCTTTGATTCACCACTGCGCTCATTACTTTTTGTGTTCTTGTGACTACATATATACGCCTGATGTACACAATCCATGGAACTACTCATTTGGTTTATAGGTTCAGGTGTCAGTCCATTGTGGCAGCGAGAACCTGGCAGAGTAGAGCCAAAAGCAATGAACAATACAGCTTGGGGGTTTTGAGTGTAATTTACATTTAATAACATATAACATCCTTATTAACATTCAGGAGATATGTGTCGTAACCCCATTGCAGCATGTTCTCCGGGGGTCAGAGGTTATGTATAAACACATGACTCAATTTACAAATGTTTTGAAATGGTCTGCCGACAGATTCCTTACTGATTTTTAAAAGTTATTTCTGTGGTTAGAGGACATTGTATGCATGATTTCAGTCCTCTGATATTTGGTGAGTCTGCCTTCCCATTCTTACCATCTCCCTCATCCCTTCCCTCTCTTCCTCCCCCCTTTATCCCTCGCTAACCCCTCCACTGACCCTCTCTCTTCTCTCTCTCTCTCTCTCTCTCTCTCTCTCTCTCTCTCTCTCTCTCT
>CAJQZJ010032904.1:3650686-3688573 GCA_907164525.1 Lophiomys imhausi
CACACACACACACACACACACACACACACACACACACACACACACACCAACATATTCATTCATCCACACATACTCCCCCTTACCTTCTTGCTGACTCTGATGCCTATAAATGAAATATATGAAAGATACTTAGCATCTTCTTCCCTAAATACTTCTCCTGCTCTCAGGTAATAGAAACTATAGACAGACCACCTACCCACTAAGCTAGCATCTACCTCCTATCCTAGAACTCAGCCACCTTTGCCAGTGTCCCCTGTAGTTTAACTATAGTTACATGACTAGTTCATGGGATGTAAGAATGGATGTGGCCTATTCTTCTTCCAGGTCTCACATGGAAATATCCGGTGAGTGACTTGATACGCTCGCCCACTCACTGACTTGATACAATTGTACACTGCAAGCGACTGCAAGGATGTAAAGATGGCAACGTCAAGGCATGGAAGGAACCTGTCTCTGAGTCTATACTTGGAAGAGAGAGAGGCCCTAACAGGAATGTCACATGGAGTTAGTAAAAATTACAAGTTAATTTCCACTGTGCTAAGTAACTGAGGTTTGAGGGTTTGTCCAGTATTGCAGTTAGCATTACCCACCTAATATACCAAAAAAGACAAAGAGCCAGGTTTGCTCAGCAATTGTAATCCCTTAGTCCCTAGACATGCATGGTATTTTGGCTTTGTTCACCACTCCAAAGAAAAGAGACTTTTGCCAGAATATTCCCTGAGCCTCCCTGGACTTGAGTGGGTATGTGAGAGGCTACTCAGGCCATTGCTAAAGTTCACACTTCATCTAGTGTCTATGGCACAGGGATAGGACATGAGGCAGGCTTTGACGTCAGACACATGTGGCTGGGAACCTTACCCAGCCCTGACGACTCTTTGGTTTAATCTTCCTGGGCTTTTGTTTCTTCATCTACAAAATGAGGTAATGACACCTCATTGTTGCTGGTTATAATTTGGCAGGGGGATAGAATAAAGGAACTGATTGTCTGTGAAACACACACACACACACACACACAGACACACACACACATACACACACACACACATACACACACACACACACACACAGTTCCTGATGTTTCCGAAACACTCACTAATTCCTTCCCAACAACCATGAAATTAACAAATTGACAATTTATTTACCCTTCTAATCAGAAAACTAAGCAAGAGGGAGCTTTTTCACACTAGACCGTGTACTTATTTTTCTATGTAAATGTTGACTATTTCACAAAGTGGACTGATGTTCAACAAATACTTTTATGTTTTCTTTGGTCCAAAAAAGGTAGAACTTAAATTTTAGGAAGTTTGAAAAATCAAAATGTAAACAAAGACAACAAAATTTCTAATAACTTTTTTCTCTTACTAGAAATAAATGTCATATTTTCAAACTTGTGGCAGCAAAAGTCGTGCTGAAGTTTGATCCAGATAAAACAATGGGTATTAATTGCCACGAGACAAGGACCTTACCCACTACCATGTGGACTTGGCAGAGAAAGGATGGCACATCACAAAACAGACAAGTTGAGTCAGGCAGTCACTTCACCCAAGAAAGTCTCTATGGAAGAGACTCATCTCAAAGCAAGTGAGCTTTGGCCACAGGACGGATAAGCCAGGCAGTGTTTTTCCAGGTAAGCTGGCACAGCCACAAACTATTGCTGACCCAGCCCCCAGTACAGAAGGAAGCTGAAATGTCAGGGCAAGGGGCTGCCGGGAGGGGTATCTATGAGAGCCGCCCACTGACATGACTAAGTGCTCTTAGGGACAATCCCCACTCAGAGGGCAGAAAGCAAATATCCAGATGTTATGAGCTGTCAGCCTCAGTGATTAACTGAGCAAAGGTGGATGAAGCTGCCCACTTAACCATCTCAGCAACCTTCCTCATCCAAAGGACCCCAGATTTTTCTGCAAAAGCATTCATGGGCAAAATAAATGGAGGCTCCACCCAACTCCCATCCCCTCTTCTTTTGCTGCCCACACTCTGATCAAGTCAGAACAGCGGCCTATTTTAAACCAGTGGCAACGTGTTCTCTCGTGGAAATGTGTGGGTTTCCTGAGACAGGCTGGCGCTCAGAGAAGCAGGCACGCGGAAGGCTGCGTCCCCCTCGCCCATCCTTCCTCTCCCACAAGAGTACAAGGAGTATTCCCAGCAGGAGAAGCCTGAGGAGTAGGAGAGGATCGGCTGCGGGCTTCCATGACATTAGCTCACTCCTCTGGGAAAGGAGGAGCTGAGGTCAGGGTAGAAGCAGCCCCATGTCAAGAAACCAAGGGATACCACAAGCCTGGGAAGAAGAAATCTAGTCCCAGGTGCTGCTGCCCCATGCACCCTTTCCAGGACAGGAGTTTATATGGATTGCAGTGTCTTTGTAACATGCTTCAGACAACTTTAAATGGAATAGAAAACATTTTTTTTCCAGAATATTGGGGACTTGCTTTTATCAAGGCCACAAGACCAATTTATAAAACAGAACAAAATAAAACCCAGAAAACTTTTTTTTTTTTTTTGGACACAAGGTTGTGCTTTACTTACAATCGCTCCAGCTGCTTCAGATCCTGGAAGGCGCCTCTCTCGATGACACTGATATGATTGTCTTCCAGATGCCTAGAATCAGAAAGGCAGCCAAGGTCAAGGACCAAAACAGGGTAGGGGCCCTCATGAGGGGCCTTAGGCTTTGCAGCCATATCACATATCCCCTCTTAGGACCCCTGGGCCCCTCTGATTGGAATCACTCTGATGGGACAAAATAACTCACATCCCAGGGTAGAGTCACGGTAACCAGGGTTTCAACGCCTGCACACTTCTACCTGACAGATTGGCTTCCATGCCTCTATTTTAAGAATGTTCCCAGCAAATGTCCCCCCCCCACCCCCAAGCACTGCAGAATGCTGCACAGAGATGGAAAGGGTAAAGCTGCTCCTCGGAGAAACCACGCACACTCACTGCCTCTCCCTTTAGAGCTCCCTCCTCCAAGGATTTAAAAATACTTCATTGAAAAGGGCCTTCCCTGCTCAACCTCATGGGAAGGATGGAGTCTCTGTGAAACAGCACCCTGCCTGACCCAGGGATTCCCCCACGCAGGGACGGGTTCATCCCAACCTCCTAAAGGTGTTGGCAAAAGTTGTTCCTGGCCATAGCTTTGCTGGACCTCTAAGTTCCCCTGAATTCTAAACACTCTGCACAAGTGAGTTTGACCCATGCATGGGTCAAGCCTATGAGTTTGGATCAACCCTAAGAGTTGATCATACAATGAAACATTTCTTCCTCTGACTTAAAAAAAAGCAGCTTAATGTGAATTAGTAAATAATCATTATATGAATAGTAGGAAAGGGATACAAGGATGATGTATGGACTCTGGGTAGGAAATGGGCCAAGAAATGACTGGGCCTGCATTTGGTAGCTGTGTGAGATTTGGGGGATGGGGACGTGCAATTGTGATTGAAGACTGTTTGTTGAAAGGAGGAGGAATTCAGGAAGAGCCACAGTTTCCTCTGGAATGGCAGAAGTATGCATGGCTTTGGGAAGGTTGCATCTTCACTCCAAAATGGACCTTCTATGATGGCCCCACCTCTTAGAATGTCCTAACCTTCAGCATGCTTTAGGCTTAAGGCTCAATCTTTGTGCTTCATTCCCCCCATCTCGTCTCTTCCTCATACTCCCAGCCCCAGCACAGTAGCCTACCATGTTGGCCTAGTGAATGAAAAGACAGTATGGCCCAGCACATACTGATCTTCCATAAAGGAAAAGGTGAATCAGTGACGTTAGGTTTCTATCAGGGCACAGAGGGGTAATTTGATGGGTAACATTTGTGTTTACAAATATGAACTGGCCAGGAGGATCAATCTATTTGCCAAAATCTTCAACCTCTCAGAGCTCCATTTATATAACTTCTGTCCCTTGCAGGCCATTTCCTTCCAGGCCACTCACCTAACAGATGAGAACAGAACAGTTAAGAAACTTGCCCAACAGGAATCACAGAGCTCATGAGAGGACTTTTAGGCCCCCAGTATACTTTAGGACAGTGGTTCTCAACCTTCCTAATATAGCTACACTTCAATACAGTTCCTCATGTTGTGGTGACCCCAAATCACAAAATTATTTTTGTTGCTATTTCATAACTGTAATTTTGCTACTGTCATGAATCATAATGTAAATATCTGTGTTTTACGATAATCTTAGGCGACCCCTGTGGAAGGGTCAAAATTGTGACCCACAGGTTGAGAATCACAACATTACTACATTAGGATCTCTGCCCTACTTCTTACTAGATGATTATACTGTAATGAGCTAACTAAATCTCTAAGACTCCGTTTTCTCATCTGTAAAATACAAAAAAATAAGACATCAGAGAAGCATTTATAAGAATAAAATGGAGTAAAGAAATCATCTTTATTTGTAATAGTTAGAAACTGGAAACAACCCAGAAGTCCCTCAACATTTGGAATACACAATGGAATACTAGTCAGCCATCAGAAACAAGGAAATCATGCAATTTGCTGACAAATGGATGGAACTAGAGAAGCTCATCCTGAGTGAGCTAACCCAGACCCAGAAAGATGCACATGGCATCTACTCACTTATAACTGGATTTTAGTCATGTAGTACAGGATAACTATCCTAAAACCAACAGACCGAAAGGAACAGAAACATAGACTTTGTTACCTGTTAGTGGGACACTTTGCCATAGTGGAGCTGCCATGTAGGCCCCAGTGCAAGAGGAAGCTCTTAGCCTTCATATGACTGCTGAACTGAAGGGGGCTGATATGTAGGGCATCCCATACCGGAGGAGTACGATAGGTGTGAGAAAGGGGAAAGGGTGGAAAGGTGGGATCTGGAAGGGTGGAGGGAGGGGGCTGTGATGGACATGTAACTTGAAGTAATAAACATAAAATAAGATGAAATAAAATCACCTAACAAAAGCAAAAATCAATCAATCAGTCATCAAGCCTGGTGTCTGAAGTCATAATTTACATTTTTTAATAAATGTTCCTCCCCTACCCTTCCCTCCTCTCCTCCATTCTACCATATGGCAAGGAAGCCTTGGGAAGCTAACAGACTTTTGTTAGCACATTTACTAAACAGGGTGTCAGTTCAATACTAGTGACTAGGAGGTTGCTCAGCTCGACTTTCATAATCAATCGATCAATCAATCAATCAGCCAGCACTCAAAGTCATTATTCTCCAATTAGAACAAGGACTAACTCTAGGGTGGCTGAGTATCAAGATCTAGATGTTCGGAGGAGCGTGACTCTGACCCCCTATAATGTACCTCTTAGTTTTGTATTCATTTCGCTAATACTGGGACGCTAACTCATGGTGGCTTTCCTAAAGAACTTCTTGGCTTCTACTTACTGCTGGTTTCAGCTACCAGATTTTACTAGCAGGGGCAGGAAATAGTGGAAGCCTAGTGGGATTGGGAGATTTGTCCTTCTACCTCCTCGCTAAACCACTCCAGGGCGACTGTGTCCCTCTAGTTAAGGCCACAGCACTCACCAGGTAGCCCCTACTTTTGTTGGGCTCCGAGATCCAGCTGGTTGCATTGCTCCCCAAGGCCTCCAGGCAATCATGACTCTGTCCATCAGTAGCCTGAGGAAATGCACCATCTCATCGTGGATTCTCTCATGCCACCCACACCTCTGCAGAGGTCCTGGAAAGCTATTCAGGATCCTTTGATGATCGACTTCCTAGACCCACTGACGACCAGGCTCTCGCCTGGCATTTACAGGCTAAATAAATACTACTTGATAAACGAAGTGCCTGTCAATGGATGAGTGGGCCAGGAAACCTGTAGGAAGTCTTCTAAGAAGCTATGCAAGCTAAGGGCATGTAAGAAAACCCTGCTGATTTGGTCCTAGGTCACTGGCCAGGTGCAGGAGAATGGGATATCAAGGTCAGGCTGGGTTCTAGGTTCTCACAAGGGCTGCCCATAGCTGGTGTCTGTTCTGAATTAGGGGGCACATTTTAAGTTCTTTGGTGCGTTTTTTTTTTCACTAGATTAGAATCGGAAATGGCCCTCATGTGATGACTGCTGAGGTGGAGTTTCACTCTTTTATTAACTCCGTTTGGGACAAAGCTGGCTCCCACATTGTGAACCCAGCCTTTAAATGAATTATTAAGAAAGAGGAAATAATTGGTACCAACACAGGAGACTTTCCTCTGCTCCCAATCTGTGGGAGAGATGGCTGTCACAGGCAACTCCTACATCGCCACTTCATTTGGGAATATCACTCTGGGATGAGAAGAAAGTTCACCAGTCTCTGTTCTGTGTTCACCCATTCACCTGTACCATATTAGCAGATATAAGGCATACTGCATGGAAGTGGGGAGGGCAAGCTCAAATTATTCAAGACTATGGAGTTTTTTATTGCTTCACCATAAACTGGAAATAAGAACCAGACATAGGGACCATGCCAGGATGTGATGAAAGCTTTTCAAAAAATAAAAATAAAAAAGAGCTCTCTGGGTTATTTAGCTGAGAGGAATAGATGGAGGAAAAATATGGTTAAAATGCTTGGATATTTTATTGGTGTTAAAAGCCTTCTCCATTATTCTATCTAGCAGAGTTCTTTCATCGAATTAAAGGGCCACTTGAAAGGGACTGTATCTGAGCTGATAAGGCAGATAATGAAACAGATACATTAATAGTCAATAAGGATGGGGTAAAGGCATTTTGGTATTGCTTATCAAAATAGAAGAATTCACCAATTAACTGAAAAGATTAACTGTGGTCAAAGGAATGTTGAGGACTATGTGGAAGACATTAATGTCATCTTTTGTGATTATTTTAAAGTTTCTATTTGTAGAGAGTAGATATGGAAATTGGAATTTTTATTAGTCTCTCTGAAGCAGCAGTAAGAAAATCAAAGGGTTATTTTTGACTTGCTTTGAAATGAAGCATTAGGTGAATTTTGACTTGTATGAGAAAACATTTCTTACAGATACAAGTGGAAGAAATGGGGGTGGGTGCAGTGGAAGGACACAAAGCAAAAGCCTAAACATAGTTTTGCTTTTTAAAATCAGCAAATAATCTGAAAGTAGGAGTCTCCTGCCTTTTTTTTTCTTTTAATACAAAATACCCTAAAATTGAATCAAGAGATTCCCCCACACTATGCCAACTTCCATTCCGAGGGGCACAGGCCTTATCAGAGCGGTGACTCATCTGACATACACACAGGTGCTCAGAGCACAAGAAGGGCTTAGCACAATGTGGGTCTTCATCCTGAGGATGTGAGAGGAGAGTGTCCAACCTCAAAGAGATGAGACATGTCTATGGGGAGGAGCATCTGGTGGGTGGAGGCCCAGCAGTCAGATCCCTGCATCCCTGTGCATGGCCAGAGGAACATCCAGGTAACACTCTGCACTGCAGAGCTGCATGTGCTTGCCCTACCCCCTATTCCCCTCGCAAGAACCCATGCACTGGAGCTGCATTTCCTCCCCTCTCTCTGGTGCTCCCCGCCCGATCTCCTGCATGAGCACGGAAGTACTCAGTACACAGGCTAGAAGGCACACCACCTGGATTCTAGTTTCAATTCCTCCATCACTTGCTTTGCATGGCTGAGATTTCACAATCCAGTGCTGGTTCCTCTCCTGCAAAGAAGGGACCATAGCAATGCCACCGTCATATGCTCTGTCACATGATCCCGCAACAGGCCCACGGTAAGTGCCAAGTAAATGGTTTTTATTATTATTATTATTATTATTATTATTATTATTATTATTATTATTATTATTTAGTGTTCACCATCATCATTAGAACTATTTTATTACTGATGCTTCTCAAGCAAGATACCAACATTACCCAAGCCCTGCCTCACAAGTGACAGGCAATGATCGAATGCTGCTCATGAAAAATGTTAAAGCCCCAGAGCACTCCACGCATAACTAGAGCTGAAAGGACTTTGAAGTAGTCACTCTCCATGCTGCTGAGGGGAAAACTAAGGCCCAGGGAAGGGCAGGGATTTCCCCAAAGTTGCACGAGCAATTAATCACAAATCAAACCAGAATCTGATACTTGTCCTAAGGACAAAATCATTGGCTTTGGTACAGCTGTGAGTAGAGGCAGGGATGTGAGGCAGGGGCAGAAAAGATGCCTCAGGAGTTCAGAGCACTTGTTGCTCCTGTAGAAGAGCCTGGTTTGATTCCCGGCACCAACAGGGCAGCTCACAACCATCTATAACTCAAGTTCCAGGGGACCTGATATCTTCTTCTAACCTCTGAGGGCACTAGACACACGTATGGTGCACAAACATACATGAAAGCAAAGCATTCATACAGATAAAATAAATCTAAAAATGTTGTTTTATTTATTTATTTTTTTTAGGGAAATAGAATCTAGTATCAGTCAGTTTAGTCATAACTGTCAATACAGATGGGCCAGTCAAGATTCCATGATACAAATAACACCAGAGCTGGGGGTCAAACTTGCCAGACTCCACTCCTGGCAGGAACCACACTATGAATAAAAATCAACAGGAAGGAAGGAAGGAAGGAAGGAAGGAAGGAAGGAAGGAAGGAAGGAGGGAGGGAGAACACAACTGCTCCACGGCCACATTTCCGACTGCCTTAGACTTTTCAGTGAACAGCACATGGGCATCTTCTTAACACACACAAGACAGGAAAAATTCCTCAATATTCAGAAGGGAAACCTGCCACTTCCTGCCCCCCCTATTTCATCAATGCCTACCACAGATTTGGCTACTGATCTGCACAGGTGCGAGTGGCCAGCAAGGACTCTGCCCTTGCCTGGCCCTCTCCATCCCTCCTCCTCTCCTCTCCATTAAGCAGCAAGATAAATAACAGCTGTCCCAATTGCTCCTTTTAATGCACAAGCTGGGGAAGAAATTATAATCTCTACGTTAAGGAAGCACGGTTAGTCAGTCTGACATTGCTGTCATCCAGGAAGCAGGACATGTTGACTTCATTCATTTATTGCCTTCTGGTTTTCCTGTCACTGGAACCTGGTCCCTCTGTCGATCTCACCCAGCCAGCAGCATCCAGCCATACAATCTGATGTCTGTGAACACTTGGTACGGTAACAAAGGGCTTTCTGCAGCAGACACAGGAATTCCTGTGGCCCAGAGCTTGGGAATGTGATGTCAGGGCAGTGCAACACTTTCACAGGCTGGAGAGCCAGAAAGGCAAACAGGTTGGTGCGCCATCTGCTACTTACAAGACTCGGAGGTTCTTCAGTCCAGCAAAGTCCACTTTGGTGATCCTGGTGATGTTATTTCTGTCCAGGTCCCTGCAGTGGAAAAGGAACTCAGGTGAGAGTTTTGCAGGTTACACTTACAGTCTGTTCAAGGCAGGCTGGCTTGGACCGGGGGATGGTGCCTGTCAGGGGGAAGGCAATTCCAATGATTAATGATATCCCTTGAGCATGCCCAACTAACCTTAAGGAAATTGTATGGAATAAGCCATTCATTATGTATGTAGCGGAGCCCAGTTACACTTAACTGCTTGTCTTCTGTGGCCCTTCTTCAAGTAACAAACATATCTCTCAAAGTCCCTTCCCCCGATTTTCAGATTGATTTATGCAAGTAGAGCTGAGGCCTCCTCACAATTCTAGGGGTTCCAGGGAGGACGAGCTGGCCCAGGCCAGGCTTTCTAAGTGCTTCAAATCCCTGCCATTTTCTCAGGAATACTGATGCATGATTCAAAGAATAACTTTATCCACTGGGGTGGCAAAGCATCTCAGGGGCACCAGAAGCTATCTTTCTCTCCCTAAAGCACAATGTTCCAGACCCAGAAGATGAGAAGAGACATTCTCCATGCTGTCCCATTACAGTTTGGATCTGCTCACACCTGAAGCCAGATACATCTGTATTTTAGCATTTGGTGAGGCAGTCTATCCCATCTCCTTTATATTTTGGTTTAAACCAGCTCAGGGTTACCAGAAGCCATCTAGTCTCCACTAAAGGACAATGTTCCAAACCCAAAAGATGAAAGAACCCACTTTACTTCTATCACTTGAAGCCAAAAAAAATCATTGGCTTTGCTACATAACTACATAGAAGTAGACAACACAATCTTGTCTAATAGACAAAACAAAACTTGTATAGTTTCTGACTAGTTTGTAGGTTCCTAACAAGCAACAACACAGTCGAGCTTGAGCCTCACATGCAGAGCTGGCTAATTCCACACAGTGGGCAAAGACAGGTGCATGGATGATTCCTGCCTCAGCCTGGAAGCTTGGGAGCATTTGTCACAGAAGAGCTGGAAGCTCAGAGTGGCAGTTACTGGGGAGAAGGTGAAGGAGGCACCGTGGGTGGCAGGAAACCACAGTTAAAGGGGAACTGAAGTTAAAGAACAAACCTGTGAACAGCTGGATACTCTGTATTCCCTAAAATCATCTAAGACCACTACGCCCTCCTGGTGAGAAGAAAGGTTCTAGGGTCTGAGCCTGTGGTGTTTCTACAGGTTATCTGTAAATATCAGTGTAGATACTGTCACAGATCACTCAGTGGATAGTATCTGCCTCTAAAGATATGTTCTTGCTTGCTTTCATCGTGATACAAACATCGGAGTACACTCACACACACACACACACTCACACACAGATTTACCGGCAATGATGGCACACGGTGATATAATCTTATGGGAACAATGCTATATGAGTCTGCTGTTAATCAAAGCACCAGGACAGGCTGCCTGCACTACCAAGAGTCCCCTGCCCCACAACACGTCCCCAGGAAGACCTGTGAGTTACACACTTGCATTAGAGGAACGAGGGAGCAGTTTCCAATTTTTGCACTTTGTGTGAGGAACAATCAAGTCTGAGGAGGGATTACCCTTCTGATATCAGAAATTACAGTGAAATAAAAATCAAGCATGTCCTTGGGTAACCTTTCCTAGGTTCCCTTCTCCTTCTTCAGTTATCCTCCTCCTAGAGCAGCCATTGAAACTGTTTCTTAGTTTGTGACCCAGAAACACCCAATTTTACCGTCACTAACTACGCAGGGTGGTGGGGAAGGAAGGGCCCAAGGCACACAGAGAACAGAGAAGGGCCTCAGTGCCAGGGTCAGGCCCCAGTGGATGGCTGGATTCGGCAAACTCTCAAGCATCATGAGCGCTCTTGTCCATTCCCTCTGGGATCCGGAGAGACCTGTAGGGGCCTAGACAACTAGGAATATGACAAGGAAGCTAAGGGTTTAATTACCAGGACACAGCATGGGACTGCAGTGACTCATGCTGCCAGCCGAGGAACCGATATTTTCAATTAATGTTCATTATGAGAAAGGATGCAGCGCACCACGGAGGTGCTGGGGACATGGGGTGGGGTGGGGTGTTCTGTGGGGATCCTCACACATAATCCTGGAGCTGAATTCCTTGCCTAGCCACCTCCCGAGTGGTCTCATGACTAAGGGTCAGGATGACACTGGTGGCTTCGAGAGCTTTTTTTTAAGGGTTTACTCTAACTAGTTGAACTACAATCCCTACTTACACACACTGTGAAATTTCAGTTCACCAAAAGAAGCCAGGTACCCCATCCTCCAGGCACTGTGTCTCATAAGCCATCAACTTTGGGGTGATCTATTTCGTAACATTAAAGATGTGGAAGAAAGAGGAAGAAAGAGACACCTACTGAATATTTAATTCACCACGAAGAATGGAATCTGTTCCCAAGGCTCTCCGTGGTGAAGGTCACCCCATGGCTGCTGCTTTGAGACCCTCAGTCCTGTCAAGGGTGGCTCAAGGAAAGAGGACATTATGTCATCCTGGGGACGAGGAAAGAAACGGCCCTGCTCTCATCCTCAGCTCAGTAAATATCCTTAACCAAGGATGCCCGCTCCTCCAGGTGTTGCTTAGGGAGGCATCGAAGTCACTATGGCATTATATTACTCCATTTACTGAACACTGGCAGGCTAGTGAACCGGATGGAGCATTTTTTTTTTTTTTTTGTGAATGCACAGGTTACATGTCCAAGATTTCCTCCAGTGTGACCATGTGACCAAGCTTACAGAACTGCACAGTAGGCTAAAATAATATATACTGACTTCAGGGTGGAACAGTAAATTCCCTGCCCTTGGCCTGCATTTGGGCCGGACTCAGAATATAATGGAGGACTCCAGAGGTGGCCAATGATCTGACCTTAAGTCCCTGGGTGACTGCATGGAGCAGAGATGCCTGCCTTGCCTCCTGATTTATACACAACAGACTCAGACATAGTCCAGAAATAACTTCAAAGCCACCCAAATCCAGGGACTATTTGTCACAGCAGCCAGTACTGTCAAGAGCAATGTCTTAACTTTCCATCCTCCGTGGTTTTCTTCCTGTCTTTCTAACTGGTCTGAACAACAGGTAGCATCGTTTCCGTCAACTGATGTCTGTAGATGAACCTTCCTAAGGACTCCTCTCTGCTGAGCCCACGCACGCACTAAACAATTTGCTAAGCACTTTGTGTGCACCCCAAACCCATCGGCCACTGTTCATTATCCCACATTTCACTCAAGTCTCTTCCTCTGCTCTTCAGAAGATTTTTTTACCCAGAAACAAACTTGGTCATGAGGTCACATGCCAATAAGTAAAAGATACGATTGGAGCTCAGATTATCTGAATGCAGAGGTCAGGGGTGTGAGTGTGTGTGTGTGTGTGTGTGTGTGTGTGTGTGTGTGTGTGTGCACGTGCACAAGAACATATACCCACAAATGTGCCTATGAAGTCAGAAGTGTTCTCCACCTTATTTTGGTTTTGTGGCAGAGTCTGGAGCTCACCTATTGGCTACACTGCCTGGCCAGTGAGCACCCGGGATCCTTCCGTCTCCACTTCTGGATCCTGGGGTTATAGAAAAATGCCATGATGCCTGGATTCTTGCATGCATTCTGGGGATCAGGACTCAGGTCCTCCTGTCTCTGCAGGAAGCAGTTTACCCAATGATCTACCTCCCCAGCCTACAGCCCAGGTCATTTTTAGCCATTACATCCTGATGCCCATCTACCATGAGTCTAAGCACATTTTACACATTTTTGCAATGTGTAAAATGATCTACTGCGTGGTGGGGGGAGACAGAAAACACATATGCAAATAGAATGAGACAATAGGATTTCTCAACCCTTTACCTTGACGAAAACGAACAAACTGCCCTGTCTCCCGCTGAGGCTGGGTAGCATGAATCCTGAGCTCTCTAGAAGCTGGAGGACGCACTCTATCTTTGCCATGACTGGTGTTTCCCATGCTGCCTCTGAAAACAGGCATCACCATAGCAATCCCCTGCATTGTTTTCCCCCATCCCCAACGAATGAATCATAAGCCAGGCTTGAGGCTTGAGTTCTGTGGTATTTTCGCATCTGTTTGACACCTTGGGTAGAGTGGGGAGAAAGAGGAATTCAGAGAAACATTGGGAAAAAATGAAACAAAAATAACATCGTCTGGGCCAGGCTCTTGTCTCTGTCTTGG
Organism: Lophiomys imhausi; assembly: GCA_907164525.1. Classification (NCBI taxonomy): domain Eukaryota; kingdom Metazoa; phylum Chordata; class Mammalia; order Rodentia; family Muridae; genus Lophiomys; species Lophiomys imhausi. Next base: position 3,664,073 of record CAJQZJ010032904.1, read on the forward strand.
TGTGAGCATGCGCACACACATACCTCTTTCTTCTTTACTCTGTAGCATTCCTACAGATCTTCCTTTGATTCATAGCACATCTTGGAAGAGGGAGGTGTAAAGATCTACCTGCAGCAAAACAGCAGTGCATAGGGAAAAAAGACGGAGGATGTGGGTTTGAACCCCAGCTCCCTCACTTCCCAGCTGGGTAGCCTTAGCAGAGACACGGTTTCACTTAGATCCAGATATGGCCATTGCTGCTGGGACACTCATAAGATAAAACCCAAATGTCAGCTCTGCTGGATTCCCTGGAGGCTCAAGAAGGAAAGCATCTGAGGAAGCGGTCTCGGAAGAACCCACAGAACACTTCAGTGACTGCTAGGGACGGGATGTGGTGGTGTAGTTGGGATGCAGTTCAAAGATGTTTGTGATGGAGAAGCAAATAGAATGAGACAATAGGATTTCTCAACCCTTTACCTTGATGAAAATGAAGGAACTGCCAAATGGCCCCCAACCTCACAGGGGTTCACATTACAATTTCCCCACGGCATGGTAGTACTTAGAGAATTACTCTGTTTTGTTTTTTAAATTAATTAGATAAGATAGTCTATACCCTGCTGTAAAACAGACTCTGGGTTAAATGATGTTCCTAACTTTGGGCTGATAAGTAAGTGTATGAGCACGCTGAAAGTAGACTGGCTAAGCTAGGCTGTTCAGCAGGTAGATAAGTTAAAGGACTTCTGACCTTCAGTGTACAGTAAGGTGTGACTGCCACTGTCATAGATAAGAGACACAAAAAGAACATGCCACAGTTTCAGAGCAGATTTTAAAACTCACATGCTCCTTGCACAACTCCATACAAAGAGCACTTTCTTCTGCACTGCCGAAGGGAAGACGGAGTCTCAATCTGAGAACAGAAGGAGATGTCACACAATGAAGAGGGTTGTTGCAGAGCATACGCTCGCAAGCAGAGACTGGAAGTCAGCTCATATTGGGATGATGCCTATAGGGTACCTGTGAGCAGACGAGGCTGGACAGAGTCCTGTCAGGCTTCAGATCTATGATGGATATATTCTGGGATCCATAACTAAATTGATTTTTAAAAATAAAGAATAGAGCTTGGTTCTTGCTCTCAGCAGCACAGAGTCTAGGAGAAATAAGCTAGGTCATCAGACACTTTGAAAACACACAAAACAAAATGTTGAGATATGCGGTCTAAATTACACGGCGAATGGGCAGAGAAAAAGAGGTATCAAGAGCAACAACACTTAGAGCAGAAACTCAGAGAAACCATCTAGAGGAGAGGATGAGGGAGGACAAGGAGGGACCTGGTGACAGTAGGTGTGAGGGGGTGGAGATACAAAGAAAGGAAGGACGAGGGCTCCCGCAAGAAACTCTTGAAGTCTTCTCGTGTTGGAGCAAAACACCACAAAGTCCCATAGCAGGGGTTTGGGACCCCTATCCAGCTATTGAATAAAAGAGGCCAGACTCAAGGTGTCTCATACACTCAATTTCTAATCAAGGCACAAGGTAGCAAAAGGCCTTGGCCTGAGTGTCTATCACCTATCCCATCCTTCCCATCGAATGGATCCCACTGGGCTGTCTTGGGAGCTCTTTTCTCTCCCAGTGAGGTGGATGGAGATTGGAAGCAGCAGCAGGACAAGGAGAAGGAAGCCATCCTCTTGGAGCTTTCCCTGGGAGCTCACCCACATTAACCCACTTTGCTACCAGAGGTCACACCTCCTGCTACAACTGTGACCATGTCAGCCTCCTGAACACTTAGCTTCCTCTTTCTTCCGACTCAGAGATGAAAACTACTTCCTGTTTTGAATGCTGGGTTCTACAGTGCCTCTCCGGTTCCCTGAACCATACCTACATCCGTGAAATTGTTCGTTCACATGCAAGTACATTTTCTGGGGCTAACCCTCACCTGATTTTTCAATCTGGTTTCAGTTTCTTCCTGCACGATCAATTCACGTACTCATTTGTTTATGTATTCATTCAACAAGCATCTCTTCCCCCCACTAAGCTGCTGGGGCTATTATATAACAGATGCTAATAACAACAGTGGCATGGGCCTTGTCCTTACAGGGATCAGTTTATGAGGACCAATTAAAGGAGCGATTGCCATAAAGTATGGTAAAATCTCCAGCGCAAATTCATTCACTCAAAAAGGCCAGATAACAAATACTTTTAGACTTTGCCAATCATGTTTCTCTTTCTGTCTGTCTGTCTTTTCATGCATATGGATGTTTTGACTGCATATCTATCTGTGCAACACATGCATGACTGAGCTGACTAAGGCCAGAAGAGGGCATTACATGCCCTGGATTTGGAGTGATGGTTGTGAGCTGCCACCTGGGTACTGGGAACCAAAGCCTGGTTATCTGGTAGAGCAGCCGATTTTTTTTTTTTTTAACTACTGAGCCATCTCTATAGCCCCTACAGGTCATGCTTGCTATCACAATTATCCAGCTCTGCTTGGCAGTGTGAAAACTGCCATGGACTTAAATGACTGGGTAGAAGGCAAGGTGTGCTGTATGCAAACAAAACTTCATTAAGAAAAATAAGCTGAAGAGGCTGAGTTGGCCCCAGGACCATAGCTTGTAGACCCCTGGTCTCTATTATGCCAGGGGCGTAAACAAACCCTGACAATGGATTGTAAAGGGAGGGTGGTAGCCCTGTGGGTAGAGGGGAGGATTCCAGGGAAAGGTGGCATTTTAACTGAGACCTCAAAAATGAGTTGGGCATAGCTAGGTTGGCATGGGGATATGTGAGAGAGAATAAAAGGATTTGGAAAGAAGAAACAGCAAATATAAAAGCCCAGAGGCACTGCCTTAGGGTAACTGCCAGCAGACTTTTTTTTTTTTTTTTTTTTTTTTTGGCCGTTCAAGCAGGATGCAAAAGAGGGCATATCTCCCCTGCCCAACTTCTTTCTTCCTCCCTCCTTCCTTCCCTCTCTTGACTCCTATCTCCTTTCACTACCTCCACACTTCCTCCCTTCTTCCCTTCCTACAACAAATCTGTACTAATCACCTACTCTGGATCTGGCACTACACTTGTAGCTAAGGCTAGAAGACTGAACAACAAATTCCCTTTAAAGAAACTTTAATTCTTTAGGCTGGAGAGATGGTTCAGTGGTTAAGAGAGCTTACTGTTCTAAGAGAACCCAGGTTCAACTCCCAGCACCCACCTGGGTGTAACTCCAGTTCCAGGGGATCCAACATCCTCACACAGACATACATGCAGGCAAAACACCAATGCACATGTTAAAAAGTAACAAACAAATTATTTTTTTAAAAAGAAAGAAGCTTTAATTTTCTTAGTGAAAATGGAAGATAGATGATCCAAAGCTGGTGGCTAAGGTCATACCACCTTCCTTTCTCCAGTAGGTGGGCAGGACCTAGTGATCTGCTTCCAACCCATACAATACAGAGAAGATGACAGGATGTTATTTTGACATGTGAACATGGAACACTTTCCATTCGTGATAACGCAAGTGGCCATGTTAAGGAAGTCCACATGGCAAGAACGTAGGTCAGCCTCAACATCACGCAGCTGGGAATAGGAACTGAGGAAAGTTAAAACCAACCTGAAGCCTTCAGTCTGACAGATGACCACAAAGGATGTCATCTACCAACAATGAACCCACGGCAGCAGAAAGAGTCTGCAGCCTCAAGGAACGTCATGACTGCAGCCTTGTCAGACACTGAAGCAGAGGCCCAGCCGACTTTGAGGTGACGAATGTGTACTGTTTGGAACCGCCCCCTTGGTGGTAAGATTGCTAAGCAGCAAGAGGAGGCAAATGCCACCAGAGACCATCAATGAACAAACGGACTAGGGAATGAGATAAGTAAATAACCAGACAATAGCTTCGGAGGTGGCATGGAGAATAAAGGTGGTGTGCAAGGAAGAGGGGGCTCTGCCTTGTCTGTGACAGATATAGGACCTCTCCTGAACTGAGATATTATGTGAGAGGAAAAGGAACCAGCTGAGGGGAGAGGCTGAAGAGAGAAGGCTCCATGTAGAGGAATATAAACAAAAAGACCCTGGCGGGGGGTGACTGAAGCAGAAAAACTCGTACAGAAGGGCAGACAGCATCCATCCCATGGGCTGACTTAGGTCTTCCACTATCAGAACCACAGAAGGGGTCAGCAGAGAAGTGACTGACTTCAAACCACAACCCATCTTCCCTCATAGCAATTCCACCCTGTGCAACCCAATTAACTTCCCACAAATGTGTGCTTAGTGTCACAGCTCAATGACACCTTCATCCAGGAGGGTCTCATCGCTGTCCACAGTCTGCTTCATTAACTCCTCAGTTTACCTCACTAATTTCTTCCTTCCTCTAACCTGAAGACATTTACTGAGAACCCACTAGACCCCACCACCACGCTAGGCACTCTGCCCACACATATGTGTCTGTTATTTCCTGCTCTTGAAAGCTTTCAATGTCCTCTCACCACCCCAACCCTACTGCTGGGTTAAGGGAGGAATTATGCACCCACAAATCAGTGTTGAAGCCCTGACCCCCGGCTAATGTGAATGTGATTGTATTTAAAGCAGACTTTTCACAGCTGCGATTGGGTTCAAACGAGCTCATGAGAACCAGCTCTAATCCAGTGTGGTTATTGCCCTTAAAACATGAAGGAGCGGAGACACGGGGACAATGCTGTATGGAGGCAGGCACAGAGAGGACAGTCATGCAGGCCACCCAGACACAGAGCACCCAGGACTGCCAACCACCACTGAAAGCTAGGAGGAAGCAAAGAGAGAGTCTCAACCAAGTAGGGCCTGCCAGCACTCCCATTTCCAGTTCCTAGTCTACACAGACTGAAAGCAACCATGTCTGCTGTTTGTACTCACCCAGGTATTTGCCACAGCAGCTCCATAAAACCAGTTCTCCTAATTTTCAGGAGGCTCCCCCACACCATCCCACCTGCAGTCTGCCCCACTTCTCCCTCCCCTGAACTCCTGAACTCCTGGACGGCTTAGCTTCTGCGCAATTCATGTCGGTCTTTAATCATTTTTCTTCCCACCTCGTGTGCTGTTGCCTGCTTCCTGTGTGCCTGACTTGGCTCCCGAAGGACCAAAAAGGATATTCCTCACACTTTGTCCTGGACACCTTGGATGAAAGAAGGCCCCCTGAGGACACTCAGGGAAAAGTGTACTGTGCTTGTCATCTCAGGGGCATGAGGCAAAGGAGATTCTGGTGGTGGTGATAGTTTTTTTTGTTTTGTTTTTTTTCTTTAAATCTCATATTTTGCTTCTCAGCATTTTAGTGTTTCCTGTGGCAACTATGTATTGCGTGTGTGGGTTGACAGTCATTGCCTCCCTAAAGACTGATCCTCAGAAAAGAGTACATTGTCTCTGTCATCATCATTAAGAAGGCTTTGGGGAAGATGATTCAGACCCTTACCTTTATGCTCCATATATTTTGCCAGACATGGACACAGGCAAATCTGAGAGAGACAATTTCTCATGCTCCCCCAAAACATATACATTAAAGAAAAGAGAGAGAGAGTAGTTCACCTGACCTAAGACCCTTCCTAGCCCTAGCCAAAGTAAAAAGGTAGCGAGAAGCCATTTAAGGCGTAAATTGGGTCATCTGCCCAATTTACACGTGAAGGCTGTGATGGCAGCTCTCCAGAGCTAGTCAAATTGTCCTGTACCAGTGTGTGCCATTCTGCCTTTGTATCCTCTCCCAGCCCAAGGACTTCGTGCCATCTACTCGCCTACCCTACAACAAAGAACCAGCATGTATTCCAGAACCATCTCTTCCAATCCCGCCAGGCCGAGGGCCCCTGTGTTTCCCTGTGGATGCCTCACAGACTTCTCTCACACTGCACTTCATTCCCGCCGCTTGCATAACCAAACACACGTTTTTTAAAACATACACACGCATTCAGGAGAGAAGTGGCTGAATTTGATTTTAAAAAACTGGCTTCCCACTACCACGGTTGTTTGGGAACTGAGCCTCCCTGGGCTACATTTCTGACTTGGCTGTGCTCTGGCATTTCTAATTTTACACCTGCAAAAGCCTGCAGCCAACCCTGTGCCTACAGCTACCTGCAGGGGGAAGAACCAGCCAAGCAGAAGGGGCAATCTGTGTGTCTGGCTGGGGGTCACAGGGAGGCTCTGGGAGGTGTCTGACAGGCAAGGGGTCTCCCTCGTTGCAGTGGAATCACCCACTGCCCTCGTCTTGTTTGCTTTAGCTCCATGCTCTAGGACAAAAGGGCGTGCGTGGGATACAGCAATCGCTTTGCTGGGGAACAAAAGTAGAAGTTGCAGCCTCTAGCCCCCAAGCATATTCTGACCTTCAGACCTGTTTTGTCTTGTCTGTTTGTGATTCTTCACATGTGTAAATTAACTGTCGGTTCTGGACATTTTGTGCAATTCTAGAATTGTCTGGTCAGTCTTCCTCTGGGCCTTTGTGGCCACCACAAGCTAATGCTAAGGGACACACTGAAAAAGGAGAGTGCTGCCTTAGCATGCTCCCTTTATTTCTTGCCAGTTTTTGCAAAAGCAGACCCCAAATACTTCTAGATTTAGGGTTGTTACCACCCATCCTTTTAAGAGCCATTTTGCCACAAGCTTCCCCAAGCAGTATGGGAATGGGTTTTAAGAAATGCACCAGCTGTCCTATTTGCTCGGTGTGACAAAAACAACATGGAGAGGAAAAGGTTTGCTTGCCTTATACTTCCAGATCACAATCCAGTGTTGAGGGAAGTCAGGGCAGGAACCATGGAGGAACACTACTTACTGGCTTTTCTTTTACAGCCCGGGCCCATCTGCCTAGGGAATGCACTGCCCACAGTGGAATGAGCCCCCTATATCAATTAGCAGTTAGGAAAGTGTCCCTCAGGCAAATCTGATGGAGACAGCTTTCCAGTTGAGGTTCCCTCTTCCCTGGTTATTCCACTTGTGCCAAACTGTCAAAAGATGGCTCAGCGGTTAAGAGCACTGCCTAGTGCTCTTCCAAAGGTCCTGAGTTCAATTCCCAGCAACCACATGGTGGCTCACAACCATCCACAATGTGATCTGGTGCCCTCTTCTGGAATGCAGGTGTACATGCAGATAGAGCACACATATGCATAAAATAAATAAAATAAATCTTTAAAAAAAAAAAAAACTCAACCGCACAACCGATGCACTTTCCTCACTTGGGTTATGCACTTGGTTTTTACTGGCCTGTGACTTTGAGCTTCCACAGAAAGAACGGCCTAGAACTCTAAGCTTACCAAATGGTGATGTGGTTTCATGCAAGTTACTTAGCCTATCCACCCAGAAACCTCTATTCCCTAACCCTTTTTTTCAAGTTTGTGTGTGTGTGTGTGTATGTGTGCATGTGTGTGTGTGTATGTGAGTCCTTGTGTATATGTGTGTGTATGTGAGTGCATGTGTGTGTCTGTGTGTATATGTGTGAGAGTTCATGTGTATATGTGTGTGTGTGTACATGTGTGCATGTGTATTTATGTGTCTGTATGTGTATGCATGTGTGTATGCATATGTGGATGTGTGTGCACATGTGGAGTCAGGACAACTTGTGGTACTCAGACTCCTCATTATTTATTGTCCAGGCAAATGTCAGCACATGTAAAAGGAAGGAGGTGGTGATGAGACCTTCCTTGGCACCTCATTAACAGTGAAGAGACGCCTGGTCTAACCTATAGTCCTGCTGTCAACCTCCCTGATCCATCCCAGGCACATCCTGTAAAGAGAGAGGTCTCCCTCTCTGTGACAAACCCAGAATATTCTAACCCTCACTCTCAGACACACCATCTTTCCCAAAGCCTTCTTAGGATGACTAAGGCAATTTTCTGGTTGGTTTTTTTTTTTTTTTGAGGGGTTGATGACCACCAGTCCAAAGAGCTGCCTTGGTAATATCCCTCTTTGTCTTGCCCAGAAGTCTCAGGTCCTTCCAAAGTCTTGCCAGAAGTTCTTTTCTCATAACCCATCCCCACACTTCTTGTGGGAGCTTGTGACAAAATGACTCTTCAAATGATGGGAGGCAACAACCCAAAATCCCAGAAGTATTTGGGGTCTGCCTTTGGAAAACTGGCAAGAAATAAACGGAGCATGCTATGGCAGACACTGCTCTATGTTCCTCTCGCCTCAACAATCCACAAGAGGAAACTTCCCACACCCTTTGCATCTAAGTGGGACCATCTGACGGATTAAAAGAATGCGAATGGAAGCAATAGACCCCACTTCCAGGCAAGGCCATAAAACACCCCGAACAACATTATCCTGTCTTCCCTTTAACTTCTCATCCTGCCATGCAGAGACCATGTGGTTTCCCACAATGGAAAGAGCCTGGGATCCTGAGTGACTGTTTGAACATGAGCCACACCCCCATACATGCCCAGACCAAGTGTACTACACTATGATACTAGGAAGCAGTCGTATTGCAGTTTCCCATCCTGCTGCTGATATATTTGGAACTATTTGTTCCTGCAGCACACCTAGTCTATGCTGACTGATATGTCAGGCAGGATACCAGCAAAGACAGCCTAAAGACTTAAGTATCCATGATGTTTCTTCTTCTCTAGCTCATGATATGAATTTGGAAAAGTTTCTCCCTCATCTTCACAAAGAATAAAAAAGCTGATTGAGCTACTAAGATCACAAAATGTAACAATTATTGTCTTTGAACTCTATTTTCTTCAGCAGGACTCTATTTTTGAAAGACTATATGACTCCAGTCAATAGAGGTACAAATGCTGCAGCTTTCTTTTTTACACTCAAGTAAATTTCTGCTAAATGAGTAATCATTATGCAAGAGACGATGTGTACTGACTGACTCCCGTCTTCCCAACTTAGGAAGTCAGTGAGGTTTTCCCATTTTATGAATGAACAAGTGGAGGTACAGGGAGATTAAAGTACTTACCTAGGATAAACGCAGGTAAGAAACACAACAGCATTTATATCCAGGTAGTCAGTGCCCCAAAACTAAGCAACTATGGTATAAAGTGTTGGAACACATATTGAAATGTCTGGTCAGGAAAGGTGGAACACATATTGAAATGTCTGGTCAGGAAATTTTAGTAACGTCTCATAATTTTGGCTATCCTAATAAACTCTACCTTCTTGGGATCACACCATATTTTGGTTATATCTGAAACCCCAAGGTTCAGCACAACATCTATCACATAAAAGGCACAAACAACATCAAGTGTCTGCTGAACGGTGGAATCACCTGAACTGGAGCTTTCAAATAAAACTTGTTTTATGCTTTAAAGATTTATTTTTATTATTTCTATTTATGTGTATGTGGGAGAGAGTGAATGCCACATGCGTGTAGGTTAGAAGAGGGTGCCAGATGCCCGGAACCTGGAGTTACAAGTGGTTAGAACTGAACTCAGGTCTCCCGGAGGAGCAGCAAGTGCTCTTAGCTGCTAAGCCATCTCTCCCAGCCCTGACACCAACCCTTCTGAGTTACACTTGAAGACGTCTTGAAATGATAGTGCTCATTATCCAATCGAATACTCTTCTTGTGTCAACGAGGATGTTACTAAAATCGGCCTCCTGGCTAGAGTCTGATACTCACGGCTCTGCAAGTGTCAAAGGAATTACTCTCAAGGAGCCTGGCTGCTCATCATGTCTTTATTCTTCTGTTCTGGTCATTTGATTGTTGAGGTAAGGTCCTTTTATGTCACCCAGATGGTCTCTGAACACACTATGTGGTCCAGACTGGCCTCAAGTTTGTGGTGATCCTCTTGCCTCAGCCTCCCAAATGCTGGAATTACAAGTGTGCACCACAATCCAGTTTGCTTGTACCTCTCTGCCCATTTGCAAGCCTGTGGCTATCTGTGAGGCATGTCATGGCTGCACTTCTGAATGAGGCAAACCTCCAAGTCCAACCAGCCACACAGCACCCCCATTATGAACTTGTAGCATAGGTGCGGTGATCACTTTAAGAAAGGAGGAAGGAATAGCCCAAGGAATACAGTGACTGCTGCAGGAATATAAACATGGGTTGCACTGGAACTGGCTACATGCTTTGTATAAACACTAATAAAGTGAGTTCAGGCTGAGCTGTGACTTTAAAGGAAATTCTTCCCCATAAACATGTCCTGCCATGCCCTAATAACTCTTTAATTTGATGCACATTTGGGAAGGATGATGCTAAGTAATCACAGAATAATGTTAAGGTCTGTTGCAAAGGGAGCTGGGTGAGTGACGCAACTTGGAGCTAACGCCATCCACCAGAATGCTGGCTTCTTTTCTTGTTTCACACATGGAGGGAGTTTGCCAAGTGACACGCAGGAAATCAGAGGCAGGTCTCTGCAGGTTCAGCACAAGGAAACGCTGGGTGTCATTTGATGGCACCATGTGAGTCTCTTGGCTGGTCCATTTCTAGTCAGTCTTCCCTAGCTAGCGATGGTAAATGTGGTTCCATTTGCATTTGGGTCTCTCTACATTCTAGAATGGGGCTCTTGCTATTTGATGACACCCCAAAGCTTCCGAGAAAAAAGAATGCTTGTCACATGCAGAGGCATCCACAAGACAGACACAGCCCTTTGTCCAAGTAAAAAGGCAAGGTGACATGAAGTCAAGAATAAGTAGATAAGCGTGTAGTGTAGAGGCTTGCAGTCCATCTCCTAACATGTTAATCTTGTGGTCTGGAAAACCATCCTTGTAGTCCGCAAAATGGCTTAGTATCCCTTGCTGATCCTCAGAGGGCTTGTGAGAAAACCAAATGAGATCATGTGAAAAGAAGGATTTGATAAATTTGAAAAGGCTTCAAGAATCACTATGGCTGGGAAAGTAGAAAAATGATGGTTGATGACAGTTTTTCTGTGTATCGAGTTTTCATAATGTATCAAGTTCTATTCATTTCCTTTAAGTTCTTCTAGCAATCCCATAATAATCTCATCATAATTCTGCCATTTTGTGGGCAAGTGAGGTCCAGAGAGGTTAAGTAACTTGCCCCCAGTTCAGATACATTCAGAAACATTGTCCACAGAGCAATGGTTCCAAAGGACAGAGCTAAATGTCTCAGTCCCTGCTCTTTGCTCCTAAGCTCTCAAGAAACTGAAGCCATGAGCTTATTAGCCTGTGAGCAGTGAGGACGAGGGCTGCCTAGGGGTCCCTTCCAGGGCTCCACCAACCAGGGAAGGACTAGGAAGGTAGGTTATTAGTCAAGTAGATACAGTTCCTTCCCCTCCCTTACTGCCTGCCTGTAGACTAACTCCTGTCATTTATATACAACCACATTGCCAACTCCTCTGCAAACTCATAGCCCCTATCCCTCAACTCTCCAAGGATCTTTACTTTCTGCAAGATCAAAGGCCTTAGCCAAGGCCCCAGCTGTCTAGAAACGCAACCCAAATGGCGGATCCAACACCCAGGTCCTCTGCAGCCACCAAGCTCATTCCAGGCAGCATGCCTTTGCCCAAGCTAGTCTCCCATCTGCATTGCCCTGTCCTCTAGATTGAAATGAACTGCAGATGTCAGGAAGCTTGGCTGAGGAAAGGGGACCTCCTTCAGCAGACTGAGGAGTTGGAAAGGAAGAGAATGTCTTTACAGTGAGACAGTAGGACCAGGGCAGGCCCACCAATTCTGTTGAGGCGGGAGCCACTCTTCGCCATCTGGCACTGATAAAATGCCAAGGGACAGGAACAAGGCAGGGAAGGAGAAGGGCCTGTCTGATTGTCCAATCCGTCCTGTCCTTCGTGTCCAGACCCAGGGAAGGCAATTCTCCTTTCATCATCCATGAAACTATATCTTACTTATTATGACAATTTTAAAAACTTCCCTGATTATTCCTTGGGGAATCCAATTTGTTTCCTTTGTAAAGAGGAAACAATTCTCTTCTTGGTTTGGGAGGTGGGGACATTCCATTTATCTTGAGGGGGAAGAAATCTGTTTCCCATTATGAATCACGTTCTATTCATAGGTCTATTTGTGAAGAATAAATCTCTACAATTCACGTAGGGGGAAAAAAGTTCTCTCTTTACCCTCCTATAGTCACTCATGAAGGCTAAGCGTAGAGAGGCTCCTGCCTGCCCTTTCCTCAGTCTTTGTGACAGGAATGGCTTTCCACGCCTTGCTTTAAAAAGGGAAATGTTTACTCATCCCTTAGAAAGCAGCAGTATCCCAAAGTCATCCCGAGTAGCTGATAAAGTCTACCTACAGTAATTCATTCAATGTGGAAGCAGAAACAACAATAAATCCTAAACCTCAAGTCCCTGTGTTCTAGGACAGGGGTCAGCAAACTGCAGGCCACAAAGCCAAATCAAGCCCACTGCTCATTCTATGGCCTGACAGCAAAGAATAAATTTTACGTTTTTTAAACTGACTAGGAAAAAAAATCAAAAGTATAATATTTCACAACACATAAAATTACATGAAATTCAAATTTCAATAGTCATAAATAAAATTTTCCTGGAACACGGCCACAATCACCCACTTACATAGTGCTTATGGCTGCTTTCGCTCTACGTGGACAGGACTGACTCTTGTCATTCCACTAAGGCTGCACGATCCCCAGAAACTAAATAATTGCATGTAGCCTTCAATACAAAATGTTTGCTGACCCTTGGTCTAGAAACCTCTATACTCCAGCAAAGCCAAAACAAACAAACAAACAAAAAACAAAAAAAATGGCACCCAGTACAGTGACAAAAATAAATCCCATCACGATGGCTGGGGGTGGGCGTGGGGGTAGAGAATGGCTGACCATGTGGGTGCCACCACCAGGCTCAAGCTCACTCAGTTCAGTTCTGGATGGACAGAAATAGTACACAATTTTAAGGGAGTTATTGCGAGTTTCTGCATATCCGTTTCCTGTCTGTACCATGGGGCTAACCTCTAACACAGGTACCTTCCTTGTTCCTTTGGTTGGGCTGAGAAGTAAGTTCATACACACCAAGTGGTTTGAACAGCCCAATGTGCTAGCTCTCTTTGCTAATGTGTTGCTGATTTCACTACTCCAGGGGGCACTGTTCAAAAGTAAACATGGCAATCCAGGGAAGGAGCATGTAATTGGAAGGTAATCCAAGAGATTAGAATCACAGTAGTGCTGATAATAGCTAATATTATAAAGCACAGATATTTGAAGAAAGAGGAGAGGCACATAGACTTTCCAGATGGAGGGGACAGGCCATGTGTAATTTTACTACCACAGTGTTTCCCTTATATTATGAAAGAGGCTCAAGAGGCAATCTCACATGAGCTATAGGACCTCCAACTGAGGCACCCAATCCCTCCCCATGCCTTGTCCACTCGTCCACAGCTCATGGCCTTAGCTCCTGAGACAGGCCCCCAGCAATCGTTCCTACTATTACACCTTGCTCCCAGTCCCCACAAAACTCTCAGGCTGTGGGCTATTTTAGGTCCAAATTAAAGACTCCTCTGCCCTGGATGGCTGCAATTTCAGGCTGTGGTTTGTTGACTCTGACGTGGCTTGGGGCCCAGTGCTGGTGCATGGGCCACCGCATGGGATCAGATTGTTTTAGCAAGGAGGCAACTTCTACCGCAGCGTTCTCCCCATGGAAAACATAAGCTAGGGGCATGTAGATGGACAAATAAAACAGTGGGAGAGCCCTATATTCTGGAGATAGGAGCTAAAAATAGTAGCACATCAGAACAAGGAGAGCCCTGGAAGCTCTGCAGGACTTAAAACCTCAGAGAAAAAGGACTGGCCAATGTCATTCCCTGAGCCCAAGTCTTTTGTTCCTTCTTTTGCTTCTTAGAAGGACCCTTGGGCTGACTCAGGCTTCTCTAGTTCCAGAACTCATACCATACACCCTCTCATTTCGGACTGAACCCAAACTGGCTGAGGCCACTGGCAAAGTCTGCAGGTCACCCTCCCTGTGAGAGGAAGAGGGCACACAGACTAGTAATGGACAGTGGGGTACAATACAGGATGGGAAGGAGGCCAGAGGAAGTAGGACAGGTGCAGGACAGCAGCCAACTGAGCTCTAGGTATTGAGGCAAGGGCACTCACGACCCCATTCTGTCCCTTCTCTACTACCCTCAGTTCTCTTGCTTCTGAAAAAGGTATATTTAGAGGACAGAGTTGTTATAGTCTCTTCACTGCCCCATTTGCATCCTGAGGACACCTCCACCTTGATCCAATGCCCTGGGTTAGTTCCCAGCTGCGAACTCACTGCCCAGAGTGGCCAGAAGTAGGTTTCACACTAACCCCTCATCACCAAGTCTCACCCCAAGGATTGCTGTTGTCATCTAGTTTGTAAAAGTGTTTTTTAGAATATTCTCATGGTCCACTTTCTGTTGTTAAAGCAAAACACTTTAAACCTAGACTTAAGTCTGAGATGGTGGGAGGGGAGCATCTTTCCAGCTCTGGTGAGGGCTCCACGCAGAAGGCGTCATGGAGGGAACACAATGCAGTAGAGATCAAATAGCCAGTCAGAAAGCTAGAGTTCATTGTCAGGCTTGCTCCTTCAGAAAAGCCCTAGCTGGAGTCTGGTGAGAATGACATTAGCCTTTCCAAGGACAGTGCCCTCGTGATCTAATTACAACCCACTAGGCCTTACCCCTTAATTCCCACCAACTCTGTATCACCAGCCTGGGGGCCAACACTACAGCACATGAAACCCTCCAGTACATGCCATACCAATGACTGGGCAGGTGGCACCCAGTCCACTATGTACCTGTTCCTTCCTATGACTTCGCAGCCATCCCAAGTTACTCACACATTGCCCATTTGGCCCATCCAGGTAGCTAATTAGGTTCCAGATTATAAAACGGTGTTTTCCCATCTACCAAAAGAAGCCAAGTCTAAGAATCATCTCTCGCTCTGGTGTAAACCACAGCTCCTTGCCAGGTGCTAATCTCAAACAACGGAGGTGATTCGAACACACTGCTGTAACTATGTCTCACACTCACAGCTTCACATGGCACAGGAGAAGAGACTGCGTGGTGTGACGGGTGTGGGGGCTTGGAATGAGAGCCGCTCACTCAGTCATATCAGTAGGAGAGTTGGTCCTGCAGGCTACTGAAGCAGGCTCCAACTCCCAGAGTCCCAGACATGGAGGTGGCCCAGGTGCCCATAAATCTAGAGCAGCTGGCACTTTGAATACCCATGCTCCCTGGGCCCTGGGCTGAGTGCACAGGAGGGTAAGCACCTGCCCATCCCCCCTTTTCTCCTTGCCATGCTTAATTACATCAGGATTGTGCTGAGTCAAGCAACCTGCTGGGGTGGAGGCCCCAGCATGACCTTTCCCATTGCTCTCTGCCAGATTGTGGGCTCACATAGCTGGGTGTGTTTCCAGCAAGAAACCCAAGAATAGGCTCAGCACCAAGGCAAATGCTAAGTCCCACACCTCCTTGGGCCCCTAGCAGGACGGTCCCTTCTGAACTGAGAGAGAACAAAAGCGCCTTGCAACAACACGACCGGACCCCTGCATTCATCTCCTATTCCTGCCTCCAGCCTGGAAAAAGAGCCCATGGAATGTGGCAACCAGCAGTCGCCCAAAGATGGCCACAGGAGAGGGTAGCAGGCATCCTTGATGATCTCAGGTGGCCACACGGTTTTGTCGCGTTTCTACCTGAGGCTTGGCTTGTGGATCCTGCATCCTCATTCTGGAGTATGAGAGATGGGCCACTCAAGAGCAGGACATAGCTCCCCACTTCTCAGCATATATGTGCATGCACATACACATATATATGCACAGCCCTCTGCAAATGTCCAAGGAAAATCAGGAAACCAAATACTCCAGCGAGGTCCCCAACCTTGGCTGCACATTAAATTACCCCAGGAAGCATTAGAAGTCCCGCTGCTTCAGCCACACTCCAAGCCAACCAAGCAAGAATCTCTGGGGACAGGGAGGAGGGTGTATAAGGCATCGTGACATTATTTTAAAGGCCCCAAGGGATTCCAATGTAGGGACAGGGTTGGGAGCGTTTGCTGGAAAATTCCATCTACCAACCTTTGGTTTGAAACTAATAAACTCCCAAACTGGAATCAGGCTAAAGACACCTGGAGAATGTCAGGGCTGTTTACCACAAAGCTACACCAGTACCAGTAATTCAACAAACACATCTGAACACCGACTATGGTACCAGGCCCTCTTATAAGAATCTGCGGAGCCCCTCAAAACCTAACGTCTTAGATACCATCCAGCTTTCAGCTCAAGTCTTAGTGAGATCAATCTCTAAACCAACCAAGCAAGCAGCTATTTACCAAGCATACCATATATACAAGCCCCTCCACAGTGCACTAAGGCGAAAAGATGGCTGACTCCATGAAACTTTCTGAAACCCCTAAATGGCAAAGCTTAAGAATACTCACACAAGATGCAAAACAATATACTACGAAACGGAGAAGAGATGGGTCAGCACCCGAGCAGTTTCAAACTAACAGATTTCAGGTGACTAATTTATACTAGGAGCTGTGCAATTGTAGGGGAGTAATACACTCAGGATCCTCAGACAGGAGCAGTGACCCCCAAAGTTTGCCCCCCAGACCAAGCACAGCAGCATTCTCCTGAGGTTTAGCTATAAATGCACACTGAAGGGAAGGCCTCACCCTAACTTGTTAGAGAGGGAACTCTGGGGAGGTAGGAGCCCATCAAGTTGCATTTTAACAAGCCCTCCAGGTGTTCTGATGTCTACTCTAGTTCTAGTTTGGTGCTCTACCCGGCCAGCTAACGCTGCTGCAGGGATGGAAGAGATGGAGCATCTCCTTGGGTTATAGAAAGCCTTGAAGAATTTGAATCCTGGCTCTGGAAGAATTTGGGGGAACTTAAGATAGCTACCTCAATGTCTTTAAAATGTTGTGTGTTTGTCTGTGTACCTACACGTAAGTGCAGGTGCCCACAGAGGCCAGACTTATCAGATTGCCCAGTGCCCGCAAAGGGCAGACTTATCAGATCGCCCCACCTCCTGGGGAGCTGGAGGAGTTGGGAGGTGCCCAACTGACGTGGGTGCTGGGAATTGAACACCAGTAGGTACTCTTAACTGTCAAACCATCTCCCCAGCACCCTACTTTAATGTCTTCTGCATTCCTTTTATCAACTGTGGAGAATATACACGACAAGAAGTAATGAGGCCTCCCATACAGAGTACATAAGATAATGTCTAAAAGTTACTAGTACAGCGCCCGGGGCACCTTATTAAATGACCTCAAACCCAGCAGTCACAGTGCAACAATGTTGTTCTACAAGTGAGTGCTGACAAGACAAAGGAAGGAAAGAAATGAGCTAATTACTGCATGACGGATGGGGACTAGATGTGGCAAGCCAGGAAAAGCAACATCCCGCAGCACACACAGACATGCCCATGATTGGACAAGAGGCTCTTAGAAGGAGTGGTCAGAGCATGAGCCTCTGAACTTGAGGCAGCCATTTTCCTGGCTCAGACTTTAAATGGACTCCAATGAAGGTTTTCCCCATCCCTACATTGGTACCCAGAATATTGGTTAGGCACCTAGGCTATAGTTTAAATACTTCATAGCTGGGTGATCTTAGATGAGTCATTTAGGGAAATTAATCCTAACATCATAGAGTTATTATGAAATTAAGACTGATTTGTATAAACCAGGTAGCTATGAATACAGTGAGTGATCTATAGACGTTATCTAGACACAAACATGCATGTGACCCATTATCATCTTGGACTCTGCTACATTCGGCCTGGCTGGGGTTCTTCAATTTGAGCAGCATCAGTTCACTCAAATGTCAAACCACAAAATGATTCTTTGGCCTCACCATCACAGTAGCTACCAAGGACTGCTTACATGCAGGTTGGGTACAGGTGCTTGTGTTGCACACATACATGTTGTCATGAATCCTGGGGCACAGGTATCACCAAACCCATTTTACAATGCACAATATCACTGATGTTTATGCCCTGAGGTTGTACAACTATCGTGTCCAAAGGGATACATATTCAACCTGCATCCTGAATACCACAGTAATTCGACTGCTATGAAATCACCCCCACTTTCCCACAGAGGCTGCTGAGAGTCCTCCAATCGAGGTGCACTCAGCCATAGTGCCAGAGGGCTCTCTCACAGTGTCCCCTGTGTCACACAAAGTACTGGAGAGGATGTAGCTCAGACTGAGTCAGGAGTAGACGTCACAGAGGGTGGCGCTAAGGACAGGAAAGGAGACTTCCTGGAACATCAGGCTCTGAGTTCTAAAACTGCTCCCAGCCCTTGGGTGACAGGCGTGAGGGTGGAGCGAAGATTTTTCCTTCCAATTTGAAACTGTGAGCTAAGCCTAAACACAGGAGGGAGCTAGGAGGAAGACACAGCGTTTACAGCGGCTCTCTACAACCATTTCTTTTTTGGGAAGGAGGGATCCTGACCTGACAACACAGAAAGTCACGTCCCTTTTACTGGCTCCTAGGTATCTTTCCTTAAAGGATAAATGGGTCTCTTCTTTCCCCTCTCCCCAACCACATCCCCCAGATAGCAGCTGCAGTTCTGTTGAGCAGTCCGGAGATCTGTAAAGCCCACAGCACGTCTTTGTGGGGGCTGAACTACACAATAGGAGTCAAGGCAGACAAGAGTAGTTGCCCTCTTGTCTCCCTTTTAAAAACTTGTAACAAAGATTCCTGGAGTTCATTACCAACTTGAACTTCATCCTCTCTCTGCTTTGGTTCAGTTGGTCCAAAGAGCAGCCTAGATGCCCTCCACTGGAACAAAGAAGACACAGCCTCGACGGAATTCTGAGTTTTTATAACAATTATTAACAATTCTCTTTCCTTCATATCCTGCAGTTACCTGCAAGGATCCATGTTACCTTCAGCTGACCCCACCTGCCAAAAATATTCCTGCATTTTCATTTTTATCATCTTTGTGTTCCACAGTTGCCATGGTAGTAAAATTTACACTCAACAGCCTCACTGCCATTTTCAACTACAAATAGAATTATTGTGTTCCCAGTTTGGCTCTGCAGAAAAAGAAATATGCCCGTACTGAAGGCCAAGCCACAAGCTCAGCAGAAGGCTTGGGTGCTGTACTGAAAAAGAAAGGGGTTTCTATAGAGTTCTCCTTCTGTACTAAGTAGGCCTTTTACTGTACATCACTCTGTGATGAGATTTATTTTTTAATATGGTAAAGTAGATAGAACATGAATTTTGCCATTTTAACAATAATGGTTATATCTATTATACCTGCAAATTTGATTTAATCTTGGACAATCAAGAAGTGATGGGCATTTTTCAATATGTTAAACATCTTTTTGTTATATCATTTTAAAAAAATTTAACATAATTACATCACTTAACTATTTTAAAAATATTTTTTCATGTGCATTGGTATCTTGCTTGCATGTACGTCTGTGAAAGGGTGTTGAATCCTCTGGACTAGAGTTACAGACAGTTGTAAGCTACCGTATGGATGCTGGGGATTAAAACCAGGTCCTCTGGAAGAACTGCAAATGCTCTTAACCACTGAGCTGTGAGTTTACCCCAAAGATACCTGTAGACTTTTTTTTCCCTTTTTAAAAAGTTTTTAGGGTTCCTTTTGTTTGCCTGTTTGTTTATTCTTGAGCCAAGGTCTCTCTGTAGCTGTGGCTGTCCTGAAACTTGCTCTGTAGACCAGGCTGGCCTTGAATTCAGAGATCTGCCTGCCTCTGCCTCCTGAATTCTGGGATTAAAGGCGTGCACCACCATGCTCAGCCACTTAACTATTTTTAAGGGCACTGTCTGGAGACATTAAGGACATTCTTGACATTGTATGGCTATCACCATCTCTATTTAGAAAACTTTTCGTCACCCCAAACAGAGCCTCTGTGCCCACTAGGCACTTATTCTCCATCCCCTCCCAGCTCCTGAAAACTTATTTTCTTATTAGTGTTTGTGGGCTAATGGTGTGCATGTTCCACAGCACATGGGTAGAGGTCAGGAAAACTTACGGGAGTCACTTCTCTCCCTCCACAATATGAGTTACAAAGGCCAATCAGGGCCCTTGTATAGAATAGAATTCAGGTAATCAATTTTGGCAGCAAAGGCCTTTACCTTCTGAGCCATCTCCCCAGTCCCTAACAACTTCCAATGCTCTTGCTACCTATGAGTTTGCCTACTATGGGTGTCTCATACAATTATGTGGCACCATGCAATGTTTGCTCTCCTGTGTGCGGGCTCTTTCACTCTGTACGACACTTCCAAGGTCCATTCCCACTGTAGCATATACCAGAACTCCACCCCGTCCGGGGGATGAATCAATTCCCATATTCCCATCATGTGTAGATACACATTTTGCTTGTCATTCATCTGCTGATAGACACTGGGGTTGTTTCCTCCATGGGCTGCTGTGACTAACACTGCAAGGAGCAGTGGTATACCGTTTTCTGTCCTGGATCCCCCACATAATTCTTTGGGGTATCTACTTAGAGTGGAACAAATGACTCACATGACAACCGTGTTTATCCATCAGCAGCTACATTTGACATTTCTACCAGCAACGGATAAGAGCACCAAATCTTCACATCCCCCATAAGCTTTCTTGGGCATGTTCTCTGTTTCGCTTTGCTCTGCTTTGTTATTATTACAACCACAACAGTAGGTGTGGGGAGGTGACTTTTCTGTAAGCAGAGCGGTGAGGGAGCAGCTGCTTCACCATGGCCCCCGTGCATCCCAAGTGCACACAGGCATACTGCACAGAGCTTTGTTCAGTGAATGAACAAATGAATGTATGAACAGGCTCTCCTGTTTGAGTAATTACATTACTCTCTTAAGTTTGATTCCCGCTTAGCTTTCCCTGACTCTGTTATTGCTAGAATTTGAAACTTGCACCAGAAAAACCCAGCTCTGCAAGGGAGTCGCAGGCGGCAACTAAATGGCAGGTATTGGAGGTTTTCACTCAGGGACCACGGGCATCATTTATCTGAATCATTTCTATACCCAGGAGTCAGCAAGGCCTGCTGCTTAAGCATCAGAACAATTAAGAACAGTAGAAGCTGAACAGAGTCACGGTTACAAAACCAAAGCAGTGGGTTAAGTGGGCTGCCCCGAATCACAGCTGTATGCCAGGTATGTGTCCTACTTATCCCCTGCACCTCAGTTCGGATCCAATCCAAGTCCTGTGTGCAGTAAAACGGAACATTAAAAGCACTTAGCATGGTGCCTGGGACAACATAAGCTCTCCATAAAAATTATCTCTCACAGTTACTATGAACTCCAATGTTGACGCACAGGTCCAAGCCCGAGTCCTCCTTTGGTTGACTACTCTCAGCAGCGGCACTCTGGGAAGGAGGAAGAGCTCCCAGATGAGGGCGGATTCATTGCTTATCCTTCTTAACAGTCTCCCAGGCTGACTGCAGAGACTGAGAGCATGCATCCAGTGGCACAGCTAGGGTCTTCAATGAGAAGCTGGACCTGCTTCTTCTTTATTTGGGCCACTAACCTCTCCAATTTTATTCTGACCAGGGGTTTAGGAGATAGCAATGCCATCCAGGACCATCAAGGTCTCCCACAGAGTCCTAAGAGCCCACACTCCAAGCACCTATAAAGAGCTTCTGTTGTACAACAATCCACACGTGGCACTGGGGTTGAAAAGAGTTTCCAAAAAGAAGGTAAGCACATGAGCCAAAAATTCAATGAGAGGAGCAAGGGGCTACCCCACTAGAACCCAGGTCAGCTAGGAGGCCAGGGAAGAAAAGTATTCCATGTTGGTAGCACTGTAATTCTTATGTATATGAAGTCAACCGTGTTCAGCTCAGCCTGACAGGGAGCTTGGTATTAGACTGAAGCATATTGAAAATATCAAAGTCTCACAGAATAAAAAAAAAAATAGCTCCTGGACCCATGTTTCACCTGTATGTAGGTGAAAGGTTTTATTAGACAAGGAGACCCTCAAATGCAAAGCCATGCTAAGGTAAGAAGGCAGAGTTCCACATGGCAGGACTCTGCAGGTGTGTAGGGGGCTGGGACCAGACAATAACAGTGGATCCTGGTTACTGAGCTCCTGCATCCCCAACATACATGTTCTGTCTTACTGTCATGGGATAGCAGAACGACGATGAGGCAGTGCTAGCCCTGTGTTATGAAGGAGGAAATAGTCTC
This sequence comes from Lophiomys imhausi, assembly GCA_907164525.1. Classification (NCBI taxonomy): domain Eukaryota; kingdom Metazoa; phylum Chordata; class Mammalia; order Rodentia; family Muridae; genus Lophiomys; species Lophiomys imhausi. The sequence continues at coordinate 3,686,033 of CAJQZJ010032904.1, forward strand.
AAAAACTTTCTGTGACTTTTGTTTTAGATATCCCCCACATCTTAGAACGGTTGCATGTTATATATCTATATTTATATCTATATCTATACTATATCTGCATCTGTTGTATTTGTACCTATATCTTTCTCTATCTCTCTCTCTATATATATATGTATATCTATCTCTATCTCTGTCCCTGTCTCTATATCTACATCTATATATATCTATCTCTATCTCTATATCTCTAGCTCTATATCTATCTCTCTCTCTGTCTCTATCTCTCTCTATATATCTATATGTATATCTATCTCTATCTGTTTCTGTATCTGTATCTATATCTCTATATATATATCTATCTCTATATCTATCACTATATCTATTTGTATATCGATCTGTTTCTATGTCTATATCTATCTCTATATCTATATCTTGAAGATGAGATATATAATTTCAAACATGATGGTTTCATATGCACCTTACACACACAAGGTTTTATACTGCCAACTTGACAAAAGCTGACGTCATCTAAGAGGAGGGAACCTCAATTAAGAAAATGCCTCCATAAGATCATAAGATTGGGCTGTAGGCAAGCCTGTAAGGCATTTTCTTAATTAGTGATTGATGGGGCCATTTTAGGTGGGGTCATCCCTGGGCTGGTTGGTCCTGGGATCTATAAGAAAGCAGGCTAAGCAAGTCATGAGGAGCAAGCCAGTAAGCAACACCCCTCCATGGCCTCTGCATCAGCTCCTGCCCTTTTTGAGTTCCTGTCCTAACTTCCTTCAATGATGAACAGTGATATAGAAGAGTAAGCCAATTAAACTCTTTCCTCTTCAAGTTGCCTTGGTCGTGGTGTTTCATCACAGCAATACAAACACTGAATTAGACATATAGTGTGTTCTATGCACTTGCTTTTTGACTGTTAATAATAGCACCAACCTCATGGGATCCATGAAAACAAAAACGAGATTCTAGAACATTTCCTAGCACACAAACTACTTAGCAGCAGTCATATTACGCTGGCTTTTGCTCATTTACTCTTTGGTAATCACACTCTACCTCCACTGCACAGTGAGAAGCCTGACAGAGACTGATCTGGCATTCCACACTAGCAGGAAAGTATCAGGAATCAAGACCCAGGCCTTCTGAGTTCCAAATGCTACTGTTTTCTATAATCTATCCAGTCTCTTCCTTCCTGTTCACCATCCTCAGGGTTTCACATACTTTCATGTCTGCCCAGAAAGGGGAGGCTGGACCAACTGGCCTTGTGACTCCTTCCAGCATCCTCCTGGAGGTGATGTCCACCAAATAAACGGCCTCAGGGGAAGCAGGAGAAGATGCTTTTAGTCCCTCCAAGCACAGTCTCCTTAGCCATATGGACAGAAGAGGTATTCTGTATTTAGAGGTCCAGTTTTTTTCTGCTTCTATTTCTTTCCAGAGAGTCCTCAGTACATTTCCTAATTAATCACTCCCACTTAATTTCCTAAAGCAATCACATCCTCCCAGCAGGCGAGCAGCCTCGTCTCAGGCAGAAGCACACACACTACACACACACAGGCACACACACACACACCAGCTGGCCCCTCGACTATGTAGGAGTGTGTGAGCAGCCCTTGGACACAGCCCAAAAAAAACATGCACAGGCACAGAAAAACCGCAGCCTGGAGAGCTATAGTCAAGAGCCACTCTTCAGAGTCTGGTCACACGTGGTTCCTGGTGAGCCAAGGGGACACTGGGTGTTGGTTCTCCAAGGAAACTCTAAGGTGCAGAAGATGTGGCCAGGGCTCAGGATGTAGGGACATACTCACCCAGCATCCACCCAGCACTGGGTTATTCAGGAAGGGCAGGGAAGCTCTTTGCTTTGCGGTTGCTTTGTCAGTTGATCGTTCACTACATGACTCTGGGCAAGAATCTGGCTTTTACTGAGCCTATGTTTCCCATCTTTAAAATGAGAGTAGTAACATATACCACACAGTCAGGACGCAAGGCAGAGTGTAACAGTTAAAAGGAGTTAACCCATGAGACTAATGAATAAAGTTAGGTTAAAAAAAAAAAAACCCGAACAGCAGGGTGTCCAATGGCAGCTGACACACACACAGGATTGACATTTCCATAGGGAGTGGTGGGGACTGTAGCAAAATGGACGTACGCCTCATCTAAAAGCCAGCCAGTGGCTGCTATGAACCAGACTGACAGCCTGTTGTCAGACTTGTCAAAAATTTTAAAGGACATTAGAGTTAGATTTATATATGCGTTCACTCAATCTGAAAATGAAGTTAACAGCATTAGGTGCCGAGTGTGATTCCCAGCCATGATTGCCACAAAGGAAAAAAAAGAGAGCTGCTCACAGAGGCATACACCTGCAATCCTGGTGTTGAGGAGGTAGGGACAGGATACATGGAGCTCACTGGCCAGTCTACCTAACCTAATGGGTGAGTCCCAGGTCTCAGAGAGACCTTATCTCAAAATACCAAGGTGGCAGTCCCCAAGGGATGACCCCTAAGGTGATCTCCAGCCTACACACACACACACACACACACACACACACACACACACACACACACA
>CAJQZJ010032904.1:3688583-3699040 GCA_907164525.1 Lophiomys imhausi
ACACACACACACACACACACACACACACACACACACACACACACACACATTAAATGAGCCGAATACATCACACCAAAGACTTGGATCTTACCAGCCACTGATCTGCAAACTCCATCAATGCCATTAATTAATGGAGACAATGAAATATATAAAACACTCAGCCATGTGCATAGCACATAGTAAACACTCAATAAATGGCGGCCAGAGTTATTACCGTTAGCTGTGCAAACACAAACCCCCATCTGTGACAATGGCTGTGGGGATTCCTAACAGCTCTCTGGGTCATGGACAGCTGTGAGATCCTCTAGGGACACCACAGATTATTAACTCCCGTGCAATCACAATGTCTGCTGCTTTACTAAAGCAAGCACGCTTCCTTACTATGGTGTTAGACAGTGGTTGTTTGTTTGTTTGTTTGTTTAATAGAGGGGGTTTTCTTTTATCTCAGGGGAAATTAGACAATGTCTGGGAATGCTTTTCTCTTGTCACAGCAGGAGTTCTACTGGGATCTAAGAGGTAAAAGTCGTGGATGTTGGTAAACAATTTATAATAAGCAGTGCAGCCCCATTCAATGGTAACAACAAAACCAAACCCAACATGTCAAGAGGACCAAGGTGCAGAAGCACTGGGTTGGATGGGAGATTTCTATGCAGCATTCTGTTTACTTAAAGGATTTTATGAAGACAGAAGACTGCACAGGTTTCGTAGACTATGGGGAAGCTGGCTGGTGGGCAAAGCATCTGTAATTCACCTCTGTCTCAAGCTTAAGGTTATTCTTTCTTTCAATCTCCTTCAGCATCTTTGCATCATTGTCTTAACTGCGGCCATGGCAACAAACCTCCTTAAAAACTCAATTGAAGATTTCACAGATTGGAAAATGTGCTCTGGGGAAACTGAGGACTGGAGAGATGAACTGCTTGAGGGAGCCGAGGTCACTCAGCAAGTTGCAAGGACCAAGGTGAAAGAGAATCCCCCTCAGACCTGGTCCGCATCCCTCAGGAAGACATCATTCCATTTTGCTGTTGCCATGGCAATTATAAATCAATTTTGTCTATCCATTAAAGCAGTTACTCCATAGAATGTTCTCACAAAGCATTGTTGAACTCGCCCTAGTTTTCCTCCATGGATGTGAAAGTAATCACATTTTTGTATGTTCTATGATTCTGGTTACATTCACGATTGCCCTTCACCCGAAATGGGATAAATGAGCGAGGTTATGTTGCAGATTGGCTGTTGTGCATCACAATGGCTACCCCCCCAAACAAAGACACAGTGCCAGAATTAAAAAAGCAAGTTATTCGTCTTTACCTTACTAGAGAAAGCAGGGTGACTTTTGTCAATCTTTACCTTACACTGAGCATTTAACTTATCTATTTGTTCTTCCCTATAATTTGAAGAATGTCTCTGTCTCAAATTTTTTCAAACACTGCCCGTGAGCTTTATAAAATCCAAAATGCACTCCAAAATCATTAAATTGGGATTTTGGGGGAATAGATCCCAGGCATTGGTAATTTTATATCTTCCCAGGTGATTTCAAAGTCCTGGCAAGTCTGAGAGTCAGGCCTCAGGACTCACTGTCGTTATTTTACAATGGCGAGACATCCACAGGGGAAAATGAATTTGCCTAAGGGCACCCAGCTGGTGAACCACCAGCTTGTGGTTGGAATGGAGGTCTGCCCCTCCCCAAAGCCTACAGAGAATTACACACTCTCACTCAGAAGTAACTTAACTTACTTGGTTACAATCTTTTATTTGGTTACAATTCTGTGAACCTGAGAAAAAGGAAATTCTCTTCAAGACTATCAGAGACTTGTGGAATGACTGGAAATCTTAAGAACTAGTCTAGAAACCAGAAGGCAGGCACATCCTGCCCTCTGCAAGTGCAAAGACAAAATGGAGAGCCATTGTGTTCAGTCTTTCTGTCCCACTAGTCAAGATTCCAGTTCTGGGAAACAAGCCTGAATCAACCCTGATGTGGGTCAAGAGCTAATTCCTAGATTAGGAGAGGGGAAGGTATCGCCTCCCAGAGCCCTGACACAGTATCCAATGGCTGTAAAGCAGCAGTTCTCAACCCAGGGGTCACACTTCAGATATGCTGCCTATAAGATATTTACATCACAATTCATATCTAGCAAAAGTACAGTTATGAAGTAGCAACAAAATCATTGTACGGGTGGGGGTCATCACACATGAGGAACTGTATTAAAGTGTCTGTGTGAAGGATGATGTTTCAATTTACACAGGGGAGGATGCTGCCCAGAAGACTGCCTGGATAGAGCCTGGAGAGCCAAAACCCAGTCAGTACAAGCTGACTACACCAAGGAGGCGCAATGACTTGTAAAACAGGAAGACACAGGCATTAAAAACAAACAGGCAAAATCCAGATGCTTTTGACATCTAAGCCAGTAGATAGAGACGCTCACTCTGCAGAAACATTATTCCTGCAAGGCTGCCATGAATGACCTCAAAATCATTTGAAAAACATTGCGTTAGCAGATTTTTTTTTTTTCTAAAGACAAGTTCATTGTTAGCACAATTTTTTTCTAAAGACAAGTTCATTTTCAAAAACTCAGATTATCTAGACTGGAAGGAAAAAGGGACAAGATCAGCAGTGCTTTTGGGGAGATCTACTTGAAGAATAGAGGAGTTCATGCAATCTTTCCTAAGAGAAGGTCATGGCCCTACCTGGCACAGCGGCCTGTGCTTTTAATCCCAGTACTCCACTCAGGAAGGAGAGGCAGGCAGATCTACATAGAGTTCCAAGCTAGCCAGGAATATATAATGAGACAGTCTTTAAAATAAAATGAACACAGGTCCCAGGAGCTATCCGGAAACGTTAAATCCAGTGCCTAACTTGGTCTGTTACTAGGCAGGTTGATATTCTTTGCCAAATACAAGGTGTGTGTGTGTGGGGGGGGAGGTTACACACACACACAAAAAAAAAATCAGACACAAGGTTAGAGTTACCATATTTCCTGTTTCCTTGCAGTGACATAGCCATAAGGTACAGGAATATTTGGGGAGGAAACACATGGATCTCTGAGAAAAGGGTGATACAACTGGCAGGGACCAGGGATCCTCTAGAGACAAGTGGCACCAGGAATCATTAAAATTCAGTCATAGGCATGTTAAAATAGGGTAGTCTTGGAGTACTTAACCAGGACCCTGTGCTCCTCTCTAAAAGGCTCGTTGTCTATGCTGTAAGGACATTATCCCAGATCCAGGCATCCACTGTCATCAGCATCCGGGGACTTGACCAATGAGACCACTGGGGGTTAGCAGCTCTGGCTGTTCATTGCATGCACTTTGTGAACAAATCAATACACAAACAAGTTATACTCAACTTACAGGCAATATGAACTTAGTCCTGAGTGTGTGCCAGGGATGAGGTGAATTCCTAAGAGATCTACATCACAGGTAGGAATTCTGTAACTCTAGGAGGTGAAGGGGTCTCCAGCCACACAGAATTCCCGGAGACTTGGATCCAGGTTTATCTGACCTTGAACATTTGTGCACACGCCACAGTGCCATGGAGTCAGCAACCAAAAGTTAGAGCATTGGCTATGCTCGGGTATTTTGTATACATTAGCCCTAAGTCTTTCAATAGGTGTGACTGTACTCATTCATTATTTATTTGTTTTGATGAGAAAGACAAGTAATTTGCTGGAGGGCACATTTTGAATTCAGATTGCTTTGCCTCTACAGCCCAGGGTCTTTTCCATCATACCTGCTGCCTGTGGAAGTTAATTCAATTTTTAAAGCGTGAACTGGCTCTGACCTATTTTCACAAGCATTCTACAGAGAAATGCATAGCCCCTGCCCTCAAGAAACGTTTAATCTAGTTAAGAGACTGGATCCCATGGAACCAAAATAGTACCAGTAGTGATTATTATGGCTGTAGAAGTTTTCAAACATAGACACTATGGAGGGATTTCATCCTTGGAGAAATGGCCTTGACCTTGTATCTAGACTAGTTCCTGTGGCCAGATAATGACAACAAACAATCCCCGAATTCTAGAAGTTATGTATGCCTGAATCTGGTGTGATGTCCTCACAGGTCCCAGGCAAATGTCCAACTACTGAGTGGCTGTACTTCTCTTCTTGGGACCCCCAAGCCACCAAGGAAGAAATAAGCCTGCTCTTAAGTCATTAGGCTATCATTAGCTGGAGCTGAGTGTAGCCTTAGTCATCCCAGCTGCGGTATAGACATGAGTTTTCAATGGTCAACCCCATTCTACCCCTCTTGTCTCTACAAAGAGGAGGAAACTGAGGCTCAGGGGAATTGAGCACCACCTTCCAAGCCTTCTCCAGCCATTCCAGAACCTCAAGCTGGAAGTAGAGCTCACAGAGGAGCCAGCGCTACTGAGGCTCACAGAGGGTAACAAAATAGTTACTGTTCACGTGCTCAGTTTCAAGGTCGTTGGCTCCTTAAATGGCTGGACATGGACTACCTCTCTTGGATTTCTAACAACACAGAGGAGGGGATCAGTGGTAAAGAGCATGCGCAAGAACGCTTAACTAGTGAGACCTTTCAGACCAGTATCACACTAACTCCTGTATCAGTGCTTGGAACCACTATGCCGCAGAGGAGGGGAAATGAGGTCTGTGTATAAAAATCTACCCCTAACAAAATCAGTCTGAAGTAACATCAACGGCTATTTTTGAAACTAAACATCTTTTTTTTTCTTTCTTAATTTCAGAAGGCTTACTGTGGAGCCCAGCTAATTATTGGAGCCTTAATCAAGGACCAGCCACTCCCTGAAGCAGGTGTCCTGGCCTCTCTTTTGCCTCTAGAAAGCCCCAGGGGTCCATTGGCTATTGGCTCAGATCTAAATCCCAACTCCCAGCCCTCAGAAGCAAAGATGCACAGGGCTGGAAGAATTTTTGGAGTTCATCCAGTCTCCCTCCCTCATCACTTTTGAAGACGAGGAAACTGAGGCCCAGCGAGGTGAACTGACTCATTCAAGGTCACACAGCATGTCAGAGGCATGGCTAGGTCTCCAAATTCCCAGGCAAGCATTCTTTCTACTCCACCATTACTGCTGTTGCTAAAAATGTGTAGACCACCTCCTTCAGCCCTCCTTTTGACAAAAGCTGTCTCTCCATCTCACAACTACACGCAGCCGCATTTGGCAGGAGGAGCTATCAGCTCTGCTCTGCTCGGGAAATGCTGTTCTGCAAAGGGGCTTCCTGGTTCTTTAGCAACACACAAAGAAAACTTCTTGGAAGGTGTTTCTTGTTTTCCTGTCTGAATGTGACTCCAGTCAGAATGTAGCTCCTGAAGAGACTTTGCAGCATTCCTAGAATGTACCAGCAGGGTGCAGAATAAGAAGCTTGGTGAAATTTTCAGAAAGGAAAAAACAAAAAAACCAAAACCAACCAAACAAACAAAAAAAACCGCATGCCTCAACCAAACCAGAGTGTAGGGGTTAGATAAATTAGATTTAGAAAATATATAGGAGTTTCTGATACTGTCTCTTAATTCCGGGCCTGAAGAGCATTATCAGCATGAAGTCAGGAAAAACAGGAAAGAGTTAATAGACTGAAAAACAAGGTTGAAGTCAGGAAAAACAGGAAAGACTCAATAGATTTGAAGAAACAAAGTATCTGGCCTGACATTGTTTTCAGCTGCTAAGTGGGTGGAGCCCAAATTAAGCTGAAACAGAGTTCCTCCTATTTAAGGACAGTGCATGGAGCCCAGAAGGAGAGGCCCTTGATGCTAGAGAGCTCCAAGAGTCCTGCTGAAGAAAGGGCTGGCCATTGATGGCCAGCTCTCTCCCTGAAGCAGAAAGAAGCCGGTGAGCAAAGAAAGCCTGAGCAAGACACCAAAAGGCCAAGGACTAAACCCTGTGGCTCAGTTTTTGCCTAGAGGGGTTTGATCTGTCCGAACAGTTGCCTAAAGGAAATTGTGTCTGGCTTTAAGGACTGAGGCAGGGCAGCTGAGTTCCTGATTCAAAAGAAATAAGTTGGCCTGCAGACGGCTGGGGTCTCCCACAGAGACGAAAGCATGAAGCCTTATTTAAGGTGAGACTGCAATAACCAACGTACCCTGACGAACCTGCATCTGAGAGATCCAGAAAAAGGACTGCTAAGTGCGTTAAAGAATCTACAACAAAGACTGTGTTCCTAACGACTGAGGACCTGCCCCAGAGACTGTATCATTCTAAAAGGTTATGAAAGTAGTTGTTATAATTATCAATAGGTTTAGTGGATAGGTTAAAGGGGTTGTAGGAATTTATAGGATTAATAGTTAAGAAATTGTTGGTGTTTGTTATAAGTGAATTTAGTAATAAATAAATGTTAAATAATAAGTTAAAAGATCGGTTACACCAGAGCACATTGGTTACCATCTTGTCATAGAAGCAACGAGCTGAGCTTGCCTCAGTGGGGGACAGGAATCAGTAAGTGCTTCCATGGAACAACTGCCCAACCTATTTTGGATTCCTACTCTGGGCCTTATTCTTACTGTTCCTTCCCTTAATTGATTCTTCATCTAGGCTCTCCCTCTTCTAGACCCAGAGTCAGCCATGGCTTTGATGCTGACAGCCATATTGTATAGCAAGCCCAAGTTTCCATGGGGGCTTCTCCCACTGGTTCTGGACCAGTCCTTATTTTCTGGAATAGATTTGGCTCTTCTACTGTCTCCCCAAGCTTCCCAGACTGTAATAGGTTTCTTGTAGTTCCTGATGATCTTGTCTAAAGCCTGAACATTGATACGGAAACAGGGAAATGTCTTGTGTTGGCAGATTCCAGGAATAGCCCTCCTTCTGTTACCTAAGACATTTATCCTTCAAGATGGATTGAGTTTGGTAGGGAGGAGGTAGACAAGATGATCCTAAGATGCCCTCCGAAGCTGGACAATCTCTCCATTGGGGAAGGAAAGAAGTAGGGGGTAAGAGAACCCAATTCTCTGTCAGAAACTCAGAGCTTGTAAGCTGGTCTAAGATGGGAAAGGAAGAGCCAACTTTGAGCAGGAGGAGATGGAGTATCGTGTTGCTCAAAGCTATTGCAAATCACCAGAGATACATTCTGATTTTGGGCAAAGGGGGGGGGGGGAGAATGTTACTTAATTACTTAGTTTGAGACAGGGTCTCACTATGTGGCCCAGATTAGCCTAAAACTCAAGATCGCCCTGCCTCAGCCTCCCAAGTGCTGGGACGGAGGCCTGTGTAGTCACACCTGGTCACATTCTTTCTTCCTAAAAGAACTGGCAAGCCCTCCAAAGAAAAGCCCTCTGACACAAGCCAGGAGCACAAGGAGAGACTCCAAAGAGAAATTCTGTGTCTACATGCAGGTTCTGAGCTCCTGTCCCCTAGAGCTGTGCTTTCCCCATGGCCTATCTAGCTCTTAACCAACCTTCCCCTGGGGAACACTCTAATAGCTTAGGGAAACCTCATAGGGGGAAAAAAAGGAATTGTCACCTTTGGAAAACTGTCCAGTGGTTAAGTTTCATCAGGGGAGGAGGGGAGGGTTGTATCTGCTCATGGCCTCAAATGGGAACTGTGCTGTGTGTCAGTGTTTATGAAAATACCTCTTAAATAAGGTCAGCGTTCTAAGCAGTTAGTGCTAATAAAATGCAGAACCTGTGCTGTTTGCCAGCAAGCTACAGAGACAGTCTTTAATACTTTATCAGGTAGGATTGTCCTTAGATTAGTATTCTCGCCAAAACTCTTTTTAAATTCCACTTGAACTATTTTGTTATAAGGTGTGGACTTGTCTGCATTTCATACACAGCAGCAATGAGTGGGGCTTGCATTCACCAGTGATTCCTGAAGATGTAGTACAGCATCTCTCATTGCTCCATCTTCCATTGCTCCAGCATCTCTCCATCCCTGAGAGAGCAGTCCAGTTACCTTATGCATTTTTGTAGCAACTATATAAATGACCCCTCAAATGGCTTTCCCCTTCACGTATATCAGTTCCGATATGAAGCATCCCACAAAAAGTTCATGGGTTGGGGCCTTGGCTCCAGCTAGTGGTGCTATTCTGATAGGTTCTGGAAACTTTAGGAGGTGAGTTTCAACTGGAGGAAGAGGTCACTAGGGTCCAGTCCTCATGGGGAATTTTATCCCTGGTGCCTTCCTCTCTCCCTGCCCACCATCAGATGAACAGCTTCCTCCCCAATGTGTTCTTGCTACAATGATGTTCATCCTCAACACAGGACCAGAAATAGACAAAGTGAATGCTCTGAAACTGTGAACCAAAGTCAGGCATCTGGTAACAGTGCTGTGAAGAAGTAATCCAATGCATTCCTTTACTGGGTCCTACCACTGTGAAGACCGCTACTTAGGTATTACCTGCTAAGGCTGAAGGCTCTCTGTGACCAAAAAATGAGGAACTATATTAAAGGGTTGCAACAGTAAGAAGGTTGAGAACCACTGAGTCACAGGATGTGCTAGTTCAAAACAGATACTGTGGACGGATGCATGAATATAATTGCATAGGACGGAATGTAAAAGACATTTGCGGCAAACTGGACTCATAACCCTTGTATCAGTCCCATCAGATCAGTGCTCTCCCTACTGTTCCTCGGGCTGCTGATGGGGTGATGGGACGCAGAAAGTGAATCTTCAGCCAGTTACTGAAGCAAACTACAATCCAACCTAGAGCTTTTTACTTATTCAGTGTTACATCTAAACTGTACTCCCTGTCGGTTTCTCATTCATATCACTTAGAAAAACTCCTCATGTGGAATGATTTCTGCTCATATTGCAGAGCTGGGCAGAAGAATATTATGTGAGTATTAGATAGTCCAGGAACTTCTCTAAAATATTTCAGAGGTCAGCTCTCCACTAGAACCATCATTGTGACTATCAATGACAGATTATTTTTGCTCCCTTCCCTGCTTAGTGTGAAGGAGACCCAGGAAACTATCCTAATAAATAAATAATCAATCCTTTATAGAGCTCATCTCTGTAGCACCCCACACACTGTTGTGGGTATGATCAAGGCCTTCAGATGGCCATGAAGATAAAGTCTGAGGTTCTTTCAAGAACAGAGCTTTGAGTTCACCGCAAACCTTCAGTCACCAGTGAAGGGATAAACCACAAAGACCCTCCTGACCTCAGGACCTGGATCTCCGACAGCAGCAGTCCAAAGCTGCCACAGGTAGGAAGCTGTATGGATGGCCAGTAGAGGGCAAGAGGCCAATAGGTCAGGATTATGGAGTGAGACTCCATGGTGAGGACACAGACACCATATCTGCCATGGACTCCATGCCCATAGACAGACAGATCCGAGTAAGGACATGCCCTCATTCCAGAGGTCAGAGGAGCACGGAGTGGGCACATCTGGTAGCAGACAGGAGCTCATCGACTGAAAAAAATTTTTAATGGGAGACAAGGTGGGTGGTTAAACATGTTGGCAGACTTTCAGGAACCATAAGACACACTGCTGCCAAAGTGTAGGATGAATCAAGAGTCAGGAACCCAGGCTGATGTTTCTGATGAGAAGAGGAACCCTGAGCTCTCCTTTAAGCAGGGACTAGGCTTAAACAGACAAAGTCACTTTCTCCCCCAGCCAGGATGCACCTCAGGTGCGCGCTGTTCTGATTGGACCTGATGTCGACAGGCACCGCCCAGGGAGTATAGCGAGAAGAAAGTAAGTTGAGGGTCAGCGGGTCAGAGCAGTGGTAAAGGCCTCTGCTGCCCAGCCTGACAAGCCAACATCAATTCCTGGAATCCACATGGTGGAAGGAGAGAATCAAGTCCCCTAAGTTGTCCTTCTGACTGACTCTCTCTCTCTCTCTCTCTCTCTCTCTCTCTCTCTCTCTCACACACACACACACCCCCCAAATAAATAAATAAATAAATAAACAAATAAATAAATAAATAAGAATTTTAAGAAGTGGCACATATAACTAGGAAGGAAGGCCAATTCTACTAAAATCCAAACAAATAATTTAGCACAAAAACACTAGTCAACAAAAGTTCTTCAGCCTCTTCTTGGAGTTTATGCCCCTGATATCACGTGGATATGGCTGAGTGCATTCTCCTAAGGTTTATAGGTTAGACGCTCATTTCAGAGTGTGGGATAGGATAGGACGGGGACTTTAACATGGTGGGTCATAGCACATGCCAGTTAGGTCCCAGGGTACTGTCCTTGGATGAGATTAATGTAGATCTCCTGGGGCCTAGTTAGTTCCCACGAAAATGAACTGTTATAAAAAGGCAATCATGACCTCTCCGTGCTTTGGTTTTTTGCTTCATAATGTGACCACTCCCTCTTACACATGTCCCCAATCACACTGACACTCACCATGATGTGACTCAGCCTACTGGACCCTCACACTAGATAGAAATGTGATGTTTTGACTTTGAGCTTTTAAAGCTGTGAGCTAAATTCATGTCTTTTCTCTATACAACACCAGTCTCATACATGTGCATACAACATATACAACACCAGTCTCATACGTGTGCATACAACACCAGTCTCACACGTGTGCATACAACACCAGT
>CAJQZJ010032904.1:3699050-3740364 GCA_907164525.1 Lophiomys imhausi
GTGCACACAACACCAGTCTCACACGTGTGCACACAACACCAGTCTCATACGTGTGCACACAACACCAGTCTCATACGTGTGCACACAACACCAGTCTCATACGTGTGCATACAACACCAGTCTCATAAGTGTGCATACAACACCAGTCTCATACGTGTGCATACAACACCAGTCTCATACGTGTGCATACAACACCAGTCTCACACGTGTGCACAAAACACAACACCAGTCTCATACGTGTGCACACAACACCAGTCTCATACGTGTGCATACAACACCAGTCTCATTCGTGTGCATACAACACAACACCAGTCTCATACGTGTGCATACAACTCCAGTCTCATACGTGTGCTATAGCAATGGAAAAATGGAATCCAAACTCTTTTTTGTTTTTTAAGTCATAAACGGTCTTCCTCATTCTCTGGGAATCTTATAGTTGCACTGACAAATATTATATTGATGTGCTTCCTAAGATTTGATTGATAGCTTCTAAGCTAAGATCTCTTTTAACAGATTAAAAACAAATCCCAAGGAAGAGTCCCACTCATCTAAAGTGGGCTCTGGCCCATCTAACTGAATTTCACTGACTTGGTACCGCTCTCCCATTCAACTCAAAGGGACCCTATTCATCTCTCAAGCTGTGATTCAAATGTCACATTCTTCCCCAAACTGGACACCATGGTTCTCTTCCACCAGACATCCAGATCATGCATCAAAATGTGCTCAGTGACTCCAATTTGAAGCTGTTGCTGCCACCACTCCCCCCTCTTCGTCCTCCTCTTCCTCCTCCTCACCATCTTCCTTCTAGTTATTTTCTTTCAAAATTGAGTAAAGAAATATAGAAAACATTCATGATTTGAGAGGAATGCTATGGCCACTGGTTATACTGCAGCCCCTGGCCACAATGCCTCTCTTGCTCGTAACTGGGGATATTACTTCCAAATATAGTTTTTTTTTTTCATCTGTGAAGAAGTGGCAGCATTACCTGGGATTATTTTTTGAATGGTAAATTAGTTCATGCAAGTAAAGTGTGAGGCCAGGGCTTAACAGTAGCTCTTGTTCTGAGGATGACCGTTACAGAGGTTGGCAAGCCTAGAGACCACAATTCTCCTTGATCTCCTCCATAATAATTATCCCAAGAACTACACAGATAAGTGTGCCCGGGTCACAAGGTAGGAGAGATGTAAGGCGAAATCATTGTGTTTTTTTAAAAACTGAAGTGGTCCAAGCTTTGCTATTGATAAAAGGGACTGATTGCTCAGGCCAAAATATTTACCAGGGGAGGCTAGCATAGCGTGTCACACACACACACACACACACACACACACACACACACACACCACTACCTCACAACCCATGCTGGTAGAGGTTCTGGTATCAGCCTAACAGGAATAAGATGAAGTTAAAGTCATAGCAGAGGGTTCCTTGAGAAACCAGGAGTGGTACGCTTCTTCTATGCGTGTTCTCTAAAAGGCACATGTACTGAAAAGCTGGCTCCCAACTGGTGGCATAATACTGAAAGGTTCTGGACACTTCCACCGGTGGGGCCCAGCTGGAGGAAGTAGCTCACTGGGTTATCTACATCTTGCTCTGGGCCCTTTCTGATTACCTCTCTCTGCTTCCTGTCCACCACGATAAGACAGGTTTTACCGTGCCTTTCCCTCCATGACAAACTGACCCCTCTGAAACCCTGAATCAAGTTAATCTTACTTGCGATAGATAATTTTCTTGGGTACTTTGGTCACAACAACAATAACTAATTCAAGAATTTAGAGGGGATTCAGCAAACTGAATAAGACATTAATTGGAAACTATTTTAGGGAAAAAAAAACCTAAGGTTTGATGGGGGTGGGGTGATTTTTCGAGACAGGGTTTTATGAAGCTCAAGCTGGAACTTATTTTGTAAGATAGTTTTGAACTTGCTATATGTCTGAGGCTGGCCTTAAACTCACAATTCTCCTGCCTCTACCTCTCAAGTGCTGGAATTAAAGTGTGTGCTACATACACTGCAGACCACAGTGTTTTTATCCACCTTAGACAGAAAGAACAGGCCATGAATGTAATCCTACAACCTAAACATTTTTTAAAGGGCTGGAGAGTAGGCTCAGGGGTTAAGAGTGCATACTGCTCTTGCATAGGACTTAAGTTTGGTTCCCAAAATCCACATAAAGTGGCTTATGACCATCCATAAATCCAGCCTCAAGGGATCAGATGCCCTCTCTGGACTCCAAGAGCACCTGCACTTATGTATACATATAATAAATCTGTTTAAAGATTTTCAAACAGCAGACAATGCCTCCACTGACTATAAATACAAGTCAGATCCATGGAGATGCTCACTGAAGTTTCAGAGAAATAAATAGTAGGAGGGGAGAAGGTAGACCAAGAGGTTGATTTGCACAGGAGTAACTTGAAATAGAAAATGCTCCTGAATACCAAATGAAATGAAATAATTTGCCAAAATCCAATTAGATAACGCACAACATTGTACTTAGACAAACAGGACACGAAAGTGTCTGCCTATAATCCCAGCACTCAGGAAGCTGAGGCAGGAGGATTTTTGAGTTTGAGTCCACTTTGAGTTACACCGAGAACCCCTATCTCTTAAATGCAAGGGTTGTGGGTCAACGACTCAAATATGAGTGGCTAATAATAAAACATCAGGGAAGGCTGGGGAGATGTGAGAGAAGCAGGAAACAAGTCTGATCAAAATAAGTCATCCAGGGCCGAAGAACGCACTGAGGATCCAGGGAGACAGAGCATTCCCATGAGGATCTGAATTCTGATCTGTAGCACTCTAATAAAAAGCCAACTGTAGAGTGTGTGCCCCAAATCCCAGCCCATGGGGAAGAAGGAGACCCTGGGGCTTGCGGGCCAGCCAGTCTAGCCCTGATATGTGAGCTCCAGATTCAGTGAGACACCCTGCTTCATCACACAAGAGATTCTACCTGATTTCAACCTCTGGCCTCCAAATGCATGTGCACATGTGTGCCCCCACCTGCACTTACATACACACATACATACTCGTACACACTCACACACATATAAGTGCACTGACCGAGTTGGACATGGTGCCTCATGCTTGTACTCCTGTGATTCTAACCACAGAGGCACAAGATCGCGAGTTCAAGGGCAGTTGGACTGCATGGACATTGTCAAAAAACAAACAAATTAAAAAAAAAACACCGATGGAAGTCAATTTCGATAATAATTAGAGTACTGAAAGTCCTCGCTAATCTGAAAATCCAAAATACAGAACATTCCAAAATTCAAAACGCTCTAAGCACAGACCTGATCCAATCCCATAAGTGAAAAATTCCAACCACAGACTGTATTTTCTGAGAAAACATGTCATGTACAGTGCATATATAAGACACAAATGTACTTTGTGGCTATATCTGGGTCTCATCTCTAAAATTCTCTCTCTCTCTCTCTCTCTACACACACACACACACACACACACACACACACACACACACACACACTTCAAAAACTGAAAATTTTCAAAAATCAGAACCACTTCTGATTCCCAAGCATTTTGAATGAGAGATACTGAATTTATACGGTCAAAGAAAATCCCTAGAGAGCCAGGGATGGGTGCAGGGCCTGTGCCAGAGCCACAATACATACAAAACCCTTGGCGTAATCACAAAGGTTTATGGAAAGAAACAGAAGCCCAAGTAACTAGTGAGAAACACAACATCAATTCACAGTGTGAAAACCTGTGATCAGATAAAGGATGAGCCCCCCCACCCCCACCCCACTCTGTGCAACAGTGCATGGGAGCCAAACTCCATCTGACATGAAGAAAAAGGTCTTGCTAGGCCTAGTTTAGGCAGACCCGAGTTCCTCATCATGAGATGTATCCGAGCCAGGGATGTGGGTTGGTTTTCCCCTATGCTATGCTGATGAAGGACATGGTGGGGACTTGAACAGTGTCTGCATGATTGCAACCCTGCCAATCATGACTTTTCCAGAGCAGGCTTCCAGTGAGAATAAGCACTTAAGAATATAGCCTGCAAGAATTACAGAAATAATAACAACAGGAAGTGTTATGATGTGGGTGTCATATTCCAGGAAGGGTTTGTGAGTTAATACTCCCAGCACCTAAAAAAAAAAGAAAAGGGTACTAAAGCAAGGCTTGGTGGCGCATGCATTTAATTCCAGCAATCAGGAGGCAGAGGCAGGAGGATCTCTCTGAGTTGGAGGCCAGTCTGGTCTACTAGACTCATAGAGTTTCAGGAGGCCAGTCTTTTCTACCTAGTGAGTGTCAGGCCAGCCAGAGCTACTTAGTGAGACCCCATCGAAAGAAAGGAAAGAAAGAAAGAAAGGCAGACAGATAGAAAGAAAGGAAGGAAGGAAGGAAGGAAGGAAGGAAGGAAGGAAGGAAGGAAGGAAGAAAGAAAGAAAGAAAGAAAGAAAGAAAGAAAGAAAGAAAGAAGGAAAGAAAGAAAAACAAAAACCAACCAAACAAACAAACAAAAAAAACCAGGGGCTGGAGAGATGGCTCAGCGGTTAAGAGCTGTTCTTCCAAAGGACCCTGGTTCAAGTTTCAGCACCCACATCGCAGTTCACAGCTGTCTGTAGTGGCTGGGCATGGTGGCACATGTCTTTAATCCCAGCACATGGGAGGCAGAGGCAGGTGGATCTCTGCGAGTTTAAGGCCACCCTGGTCTACAGAGAGAGTCCAGGACAGCCAGGGCTATTACACAGAGAAACTCTGTCTCGAAAAAACAAAACAAACAAACAAACAAACAAAAAACCCCAAATAATATTCCCATTTTACAACTCAGAAAACTGGTGTCATCTAGCTTGTAAGTGACAGAGCCAGAACCTAGTTTTGCCTGGTTCTGAAGTTCACATCTTTACTCATAAGCTTTCCCACCTCCAGTCTGCCCAGTACTGAGGATTCTCAATCATCCTCCTTGGCCAATTCTTCCTGGGGACCGTGGCATCAAACACAGTAAATGCCACTAAAATT
The DNA here is from genome assembly GCA_907164525.1 of Lophiomys imhausi. NCBI lineage: Eukaryota > Metazoa > Chordata > Mammalia > Rodentia > Muridae > Lophiomys > Lophiomys imhausi. Next base: position 3,704,032 of record CAJQZJ010032904.1, read on the forward strand.
GTGAAGAGCACGAGATTGGGGGCGGGGGGCAGGGGGAAGAGATGGTGGCCTCCTTGCAGTCTGGCAGCAGCAGCTACAAAACACAGGCGTGGTCTGCAGGACACAGAGTAGAAGGTGCCTGCCCCGAGCCTCTCCCCTAAACAGGGCCGACGTACGACCACAGTGAATTAGGGAGAGCCTAGAAATCAGCCCAGTGTGCCCAAGGGGCACCTCGGCACCCATTCCTTTCAGAACTATGTGGTCTCTGTGAGGTCCCTCCTACTTTGATTTTCCTTTCTTCCTAAGCATTTCTTTAAAAAAAAATGGTTAAAACTGTCTTACACAGTGAGAGTGACATGTGCTAGTAAATACAGCTGTTTCAAGTAAAAGCAGTATGGGAGGCAGACTCCACGAACCAGAAAAAGGGTGTGTTTAGAGAAAGATGTAAGGACGTTGAACACAGAAAGTAGGGACCAAGAATTCCCCATGAAGCTCCAACCTACCCCTCCTCTAAATAAAGAATTAAAATACTTTAGTTAAATAGAACACACAGCAGTATGCCCTTGAAAAAGATAGAAACCACTCCAACCGTAATCCCTTCTGTATGGGACAGAGGCCAACCTGGGCTCAGCGGCCAGGGCAGGATGGACAGACAGAAGCAAAGAGAAGGAGATCAAGTAAGAGTAAACTGGGCAGAGCCCACAGCCCATGTGCACGCAGCGATGAGCCTGCCTCCGTGGGGCTTTGTGTTGGAACAAAATTTAGAGTGAACATCTTAAGCTGTCCAGCTGGACAGAGGCTGAGATGAGCAAATGGAAACACAGCCATAGCATTACAAGTTCATGGAGGGCTCCTATGTGCCAGGTACTGTTAAGCACTTCCTAGACACAATTACTTTAGTCCTTCCAAAAGGGAGCGAGTATTATACATACTTTACAGCTGGATAAATTGCAGTTGGGTAAACAATTACGGCCATGATAATGAGTGGACAATATGGCAGGCACTGGGCAGAGCACATTATGTGGATTGCCTTGGGCTGCGTTCACAGCATCCCCATGTGACTAACACCCCTGCGTTCCAGGTGTGGAAGTGAGGTACAAAAGGGATTAAACATACTGCAGTCTGGAGTGGTTCAGCGTCAGCAGAGGTGCAGGAGCAACGATGCTTGCCACAGCGCAGGACTCCAAACCCACGCTTCACATCCACAGCTGCCAGAGCCCATGCCCAAAACAGTGTGGAAGGCTCCAGCCTTCTTGCCCATCAGTTCAGGCAAAAGATCCCACGGTCCTCACCCACCCTTCATTTTCACTTTCCCCGATGTGGTGTGGAGGTGGGTGGCTGCGAATTCAGACAATAAGCAGAACTGCACAATAACAATGGAAACGGTGAGCAGAATAGAAAACCCACACGACGGGCAGTAACAAACTTAATAACAACCCTACAAATACACATCAATTAATGCCAGAAGAGCAGCAATCAAAAACCACAGAGAGCTCAGGATGCCACTGATGAGTTCCTGATTAGAAAGTCCTGTGGCAGAAGCAGTCAGGATCACTGGCTCATTCCATTGGCATGTGCACAGTAGGAGTGTTGCGATGTTGCTAAGCAACGCCTGGCAACCAGACTTCAGAGTGGGTCACACAGTAAGAGTCTTGGGGGAACTCTAGGAAGGCAATAATCCTACTTCATGAATTTCAAATTTTAGATAGCAGTATCTCATGTAATAGGTTACTAGGAAGTAGCCCTTAGCTACCCATCAAAATGCAAACCTGTAATTCCCCATCTTGCCCTTGCATTTTTGAGGTTCACAAACCTTTTATTCAACATATATTTGTTGAAAACTCCCTAAGTGCCAGACGCTGGCCTAGGCACAGAGGAAGGGTCTTGTGACAGTTCCAGGTGAACTTCAGACTACAGAAGGAAAAGCACAAAGACTACACTAGAATCCTACAAAAAATAAGCCAAGAAATACAGCGGTCTGTTTAAAGTTGTTCAGTACCCTGGAGGAAGGTGTCCTCCCTGCTCAGTAGGCAATTCAGGAGAGTCCTCTGAAAAGCCACATCACTATGGCTGGTCCACAGAGACCTCATAACTTGCCAGATTGTTCTTGGTCCTCTGAGCTAGCCCTGAGGTCTGGGAGTACCAAAACGTTAGGCTTGGCTGTTGAACATCTTGGAAAGTCTCCCACTTGACCTCTGGACCTCTGTGGTCAAGTGAGGGAAAGCCTATGACACGGTGTCGGTTTTTATTGGACCCCACCACTGACAGAGCTTGCTGTCATCTGGAGTGATGGAGAAAATTAAGTTACCACATTCTCACGTTTCAGACTCTTGCCCGCTCTCCTTAGCAAACAGGAAATGTTTATTTAAATACAGCAGTTTCCAGCATGTTCTGGAGCCAAGTGGAAAAAGCAAAGATGTCCACTCTTGCTCCCACTCCCACCACCTAGCTGTGGGTGAGAGGTGGGCCTCTGCTGCCTCAGGGCAGGACTGGGAGAAGGGGTCCCACATGAGGGTTCATTTTCATCCAGGCTGAGGCTGTGGCTGGAGAAGAATTACATCTGCGGGTTCCTTTTGTACTCAGAAGGGCAAAGGCAACATCTGTTTACCCTGCACTCCGTGGTAAATGTTTTGTCTCAAGCACAGCCATTCACTTCCTCTCCTCCCTGGGCCTCTGTTTTTGCTGCACAGATAATAAATGACACTGAATTCTCTCTCCGTTTATTTAGCTTCCTTGTGGGTGTCACCTCCTCCTCTAGGAGGGGAAAAATTGTCAGTAGTGTATATAAGACAGAGGGTTTCCTTTTCTGTGGGATGTGCTGACATTATGGGGAAGAACTTGGAACACAGACAATCCCCCACTCTGATGGTGACTTAATGATGAACATATCAGACCCCATCCCTAGCCTGAAGCCAAGTCCAAATGGGGACTACATCCTTCCCACTCAGGCTGTCCTTCATGTCATATGACTAGGGGAAACATGCACACACACACTCCCTCACAAGAGGCTTTCTGGAAGACAGTAACAGAAATGGAGAATGGTGAAGGCACTGTTTTAAAACACAGTTTCACCCACTGGGATCAGAAACCAGACTGTTGGAAGGTCACGAGCATCTAATGGCTCTGGCTGATAAAAATCAGTGTCCTGGGACTAAAGGGGATTTAAAGAGTTCATCAAAAAAGGTTCCCACTTCTGACCCTTGCACACAGTCCTTTGAGCTGAAGTGCTGGCTTTCTTCTGTGTACGCAATGATTTCATGAACAGGGACAGGAGTGCTATAGAAATTTCAACCAATGTTTATTGAATGGAGGGGAGTGGGGATGACAAATTTGAAATCCTTAGCGTTGTGTGGTTGAACAGTACTACAGTGTTCTTTCTATCTGAGTCCTCGAGGGCTGGGATGGGTGGTGAGGGGCTGTTGGTGGACTGCCCTTAAACCTGAGGTGGCCCTGACCCTGCTCGTTCTTGAAAGGCTAGCTCCAATCTTAGAAAGAAGGTGAGAGTTCAGCCTTGGCAGCTCAGTCACACACATTGCACTTAAAGCCAGAGCCTTACCAGTGACCGAAGCAGCACCAGATAAAGACAGGCATATCAGACTGCCTATTTCGCCCATGCATGGTGACGACCCCAGCAAGGGGCCCCCTGGGGATGCCTGGATTGGGTTCTTTCTCCCATTATCTCCAACTATAGAGTAGATGAGATACACTAAGTTCTCAGGGTCTCTGGGGGAAGTGACAAGTGGCACACGGACCACAACAGGTTTTGAAAACTTCTGACTAGCCAGAAGAGAGGCAGGGGCCCACTGTCCTGATCTCCTCAAACTGGCAATGTGATTCTGACTATGGAAGACAGTTTGAGAGCTGATGTTAAAGCAAAATGAATGATGGCAGTAATACCAAAAGCAGAGGCAACCGGGTCCTACTACCCAGCCGACCCCCCACCCCACACACACACACCCAGAGTCTGTTAATAGATCTTGGCCCAAAGTGACTCTGGTTTCAAGGAGTCTGCAAGACCTAAGTTTAGAAGCCTGGCAGGGTGGGATGCAACCACTTGACTGGTTTTCAAGACCATGAATAAATACATGGCAAGATGGAACAAGGCAGAGTACCTAGTTGCCTATGTAAGGAATAAGACTGGGGAGGCTCAAGGAAGTACCAGGTACACTCAAAATGCCCCAGGGGAAGCACCCACTAAACAATAGCAGATTATCACCTCACTGACCTACCTGCAGCATTCATGTGAAGACGGGAACCTAATTTATACATACCTAAAAATACAATTTAAATGAATTTTCACAAACAGGGTCTCACACAAAACCTGAATGAAGGAAGGTATGGATGCCAGGATTCCAGCCCTTTCTTGCCACCTACTTGCCCTGTTTCCTTGGGCAGGTCTGTTTGCATTTCTGATCCTAATTTCCTGGTGTTAACGAAGATTCTGGGCCAGCCCCCCCCCCCCCCCCAGGATTTTACAGTCTAACCAACAGAACACCCGTTGCACTTTGAAAACAACAAACAAAAGAAAACACCCGGAATGAGGAAGGCATTTCTAGGAAGTCTCTGCCTCAATAGCCAGCCACCAAGAGGAAAGGGAAAAGAAGAGAGAAGGTGAGGTGAGCAGTTAGGGCAATTCAGCTCTTTCCTAGTCTCTCCTAACCAGAACTGAGGAAGATCCTTGTGCTAACCCCTAAGACGGGGCCGGGAATGGCTGGAATTTTTTGACTAGGGCAAACCCTCATCCTCCAAGGCTCCAAGCTCCCTCACCCCACCCCCAAATGTGGACTAAAAGGAGCCCACCCCAGGAGTCCAAACTTTAAATTTGGTCTTGAGGATCAAAATGATAAATCTTTCCAAAACGCTGACATAAGAAAAGTAAATATTTGGTTGCACAATTGGGGTTAAAACGAGGGTCAATCCACCCCACTCTCCAAGAGCCTTTCCACTAGCTGCCAACCCCAGGATCCGAGGCTGAGTGCGGTTTGTAAGATTATAGCGCTAGGTCTCATTTAAAGGGCTGTCAGCATTTCCATTCTCCGGCCCGTTTGGGGAGGCATTTATAACCCAGCCATAAAAAATTCACCCGGGCTGCAACTTGGCATCCCCAACGCTGAGCTCCAAGCAGGGAGGGTGTTGAGAGCACCCACTGGGAATCCGTACGGTTCTTCAGAAGTTAAGACCTTTAAGTACACACTCAACTTTCCTTGCAAGGACAGCCACATTCTGATCTCCAAGCGGGTCACAGTTGGTTTTTTGTTTTGTTGTTGTTTTTTTTTTTTTGGGGGGGGGTACTTTCTCAGGTATTTGCTATAGAGACTCCCCGTCTCTAGCTTGCACGCTCTCCACCCCCCCCCCCTTTAAGAAGCAAGGAACATGGAACTCCTCACACCCAACCCCAAACCTCGAGACCACCACACTCTCTTTTTCTTTCCCTGCTTGTCTTCTGCCAGCTTTCTTCTCTGGAGCTGTCAGCGGAGCCCTCAACCAGAGAGGCACTACCCTGTCCCCACCGCGGGGAAACTCGGACATTTCTCTCCACACCTGCCCAAAGCCACTCCACCCCCAACTTAGCGAGAGTGTCTGGTGGCGGAGGGGAGAACAGAGGTCGTCAACGGTGCGCAGGAGAGGAGGGAAAGGACCTGGCGCCCTGAGGGCGTAGGAGCCGGGTGGGTGGCCTGCGCGGGCGGGGTGGGTACTTACAGGCGCTCTGCGTTGCGGGGGATGCCCCGGGGAACAGCGCGCAGGCCCAGCCCGTGGCAGTCCACGCTAGCGGCGGAGCAGGTACACTTGGTGGGGCAGGCGACAGCGGGGGGTCCGCTCAGGACGCTCGCCAGCGCCAAGGCCAGCGCCAGGCGGGCGCGCACGGCGGCGCCGGCCCAGGTCCGCCCGGGGGCCATGGTGTGCAAGCGCCCGCGCCTAGAGGAGTCTGCCTGGCGCGGCGGGACACGAGGAGCCCGAGGAGGCGCGCGGGCGGCCTGGGGGGCGGGCGGCGGAGTTGGCGCGGAGGAGGGGCGGGCGCGGCGCTCAGGCGCACGGGGCGCGGGCGGAGCGGGGCGCGCCGGGCGGCGGCGGCAGCAGCTCCATCCGTGGGGCTGGCGCTGCCCCGCTGCGCATCACTCACGGTGCCCAGGTACCAAGCGCCCTCGGGTCCCACTAGGTCGCCGGCAGAGGTGCGGGCTCGATCTGGGTCCTGGGCTGAGCGCCCCGGAGCACGGCGCCCTGCGAAGTCAGGCTCAGGGCTGGGCTTGGGAGCACGGAGGCGACTGGGGCACCGGGTGGCCGGGAGAGCTGGCGGACGCTCGCTCTCTCCATTCACTGAGCGGGGCAGACGCCTGAGACGCGGGGCCCGGCCCTCCAGTCCCCCTCCCAAAACACCAGCTCCGCCTCCCATTGGCTGCGCTGGGCGTCACGTCGACTAAGTTGGGAACTTTGCTGGAGAAACCGAGAGCCTGGAGGGAGGAGGCGGCAGCGGAGCTAAAGAAATCCGACTGGGAAGGAAAGGGACTTAGCTAGCCAGGCCCTAGGAAAGAAACATTGAAATTCATCCATTCTTGGGAGCCAAGGACTGATAAGCCTTGTGGCGTGTTTGTTTGTTTGTTTAAATCTGGCACTGATCTGGATTCTGAGTCCCAACATGGGAGCGTCAGAAAGCCAGCCTCATTTTTTAGGTAAAACAGCCAAAGTTGGGCTAAGTGAAGTGCTTACCCTAGGTCATACAGCTACTGAGCATGTGTACCCTGGCATATTTATCCTTGGAAACTTAGTTCCTACCCCATCTAGTATTTATTCACAGCTAAGATCAGCAACTAGTTCCTAGAGGATTTATGTGTGAGAATACACACCATAGTCACACATTCTCTCTCTCTCTCTCTCTCTCTCTCTCTCTCTCTCTTTCTCTCTCTCTTTCTCTCTCTCTCTCTCACACACACACACACACACACACACACACACACACACACACCCTACTGGATGTTCCTGTGCTGAAGGTTACTGCTGGCAAATCCTACCAGGAAAAGTCCAGTTAGTTCAGCTTTGCCCAGCACTGCCTGTTAATGTGACTGAGAGCAGTAAAGGCAGGAACTTGGACCCCCGTATTGACACCATCACTTCAGGGTTTTGAACATCTGCTTCCTGTCTGGGTGACTCCTCCTGGACAATCAGGTCACCTGTGAGCCTTTGTTTCCTTAAATTAAGGTGCCACAGTCCTGTTTGACCTCCTTGGCACATCAAAGAAAAGAAAGTGATTTTGCAAAATAGTGCCTTAGCTTGCTAAGGCACCCATCCCCCCCACCTCTCTCAGCCTTCATTCTGCCAGTGCCTGCTCTAAATTGGCTGGTCTGAGCTTTTCCAGATGCTGGTGGGGAAGGGCCATGTTAGAGGCTCCATAAATACTTTGTAGGAATGATTTTGTTTGTTTGTTTGAAGGAAAGAGGCAGGAACAGGAGGAAGTATTGCCCAGACTTCCTTGAGGTCCCCTCATACTGGAAAGGTCTGAAAGAGCCTTGCTTACACACACACACACACACACACACACACACACACACACACACACACCCTTATACTCATAACTATAAATCACATGCACTTTCACATACACAATGTACAGTCACATACACAAGAGAACATGCATGTTCACATACCGCTAACAACTGGTGTGCCTGAGAACTCTCTTTTCTTTTAGATGAAAAGTTCTCATACAGTTCTTTCATACTGTTCTGATTTCTTCATTTTCCTTAAAGGAAACTTTCAGCTACTTGACTACATATCGTAAATATATAGCAGAGGTGCAAATTTTTATTTTATTATACCTAGAAGATTTTCAGAATCTTAGCTCCAGGTACCCAATATACAGACACACACACACACACACACACACACACACACACACACACACACACAAACTCACATCCCAATCCTAGAATCATTCATAAACACATGAGGTTCAGTATTCTGCTGTTATTCTTGGTAACTGTTTTCTGCCCAGCTGCTGCCACCATTGCCCTCTGGTGGCCAGAAAGGAGTTAGGCTCTGTTCCCCGGGGTGACTTCAGCATTTAAGAACTCCAAACACGCTTTCTCTCCTTCCTCTGAAGATTTCCTACAAACCTTGAACCAATTTAGTACCAGGACTGAGGCAGATGAGAGGACCGGGCAAGGACCCAAGGGCACAAAAGCATCTCAGACTGTCTGGAGTGGCAAAGAGTAGAGTTGTCTTTGTTTTCTGAAATGCATGCATGCTAAAGCAGGTTTTGCAGCCCTGCAGGCTGGGCCTGGGTGGGTGCTCTGAGCACAGTGGGAAGCCTGTGTGTTTCTATTTAAGCTGCTGGAGGGTTTGAGAGCCGACTAGATCTATAAATGACTTCATAGGCTTTCAAATGCACTACTTCCCGGGAGAAGATCCCGTAAAACAGACCACAGATCATGGGGGTCCTTCAGAATCAGTCGGTCATCTTTAAGGACTGAGCAAGCAGAACAGACATGGGTACACAGAAGAGCAAGGTGCGCAGAGACCTGAATTACTTTGGCAGAGGCAAACTTAGAAATCACCTAATCTTGGAGTTCTGCACCTCTGGTCTTTTGGGGATGACTGGGTCCACATGTGTCTTTTTAGGGGAAAAGGTTTCCCTGGCAAAGATAAAAATGTAGCTAATTCTTCCCCTTCTTGGAGATTTACTAGTTTGCTGACTCCAGTTTTCCAGTTAACCTCTTCTGGTGTTCACATAAAACCCTCTTGGAATATAAGCTCAGAATGTCAAAGGTAATGCAGCTCTTGTCTTTTCCTAAGGAGGAGACTGAATCTCAGAGATGGGCATTTGTCCCAAGTTACCCAGCTAACTAGTGAGAGGTTGTGGACTGGGACCCAAGGGTCTGTTCCCACCTCTGTCTTAACTCTGAGACATCTTCACAATGTGTCAGTCTCCTCGTGGAAGAATTAGCCAGCCCCACTGGAGAAGTCTGGGTAAGTCATTAGGAGGTCAGGCTGTTGGGTAGAATTTTCTATGCCCAAATGCCAAAGATAACTTTTCACTCTGTGGTATGATTTTTCAGCATTCTACAAAAGCCTTTTTAGCCAACTTTTTAAAATTTACCCCTTTCTTTTCTAGCCTCTAAAGCAAACCACCCACCCATCCCCCCAAGAAAACCCACTTCAGGCCTTTCACCCGTTCTGGTTCTGTCTCTCTAGCAGGCCACCATAACCAGATGAGGTTTTTCTGGCTGCAAACAATATATACTAACAGTAGCTCATCAGGATCATGAAAACATTATGCTTGAATAAAGCCATGGGTAGCACAAAAAATCTAAGGAAAGAACTGAAAAGGGCTTCAAGAAAGACTAGATGCAAGGTAAGATGGCATAAGATTTCCAAATTCCCAGTAAGGATCCAAGGTGTAGACTGGTGTGGACTGATCGTGCAATCACTCTTCTCACCAGAGAAGATACTTCCACCTAAACTCCATTTGGTTGGCAGAGAGGAAAGAGCTCTGTTGTCAAAGGAAACCAGACACAGTGAGGTTGTTAGCTGAAAAGGTGCAAGGGCTGTGGGAAGGCAGTGAGCCTGGAAGCATCTCCTCCATCTCACAGCACACAGCTACTCAGTTCCAACTCCTGTCGGGTCTTCTTGCATCTGGCCCCTCCTAGTCTGTGGTCTTCTGGCAGGAATTTGGACCCTAGATTCAGGTGTGTCTGCTGCTGTCTTTGGCTCCCACACACATTACTTTATTGTGTTATTTCGTCAATTGCTTTGGCTCTGCTGATCCATCTTTTGTCCTGAAGATCCAAGAATCTTTCTAAGATGCAGATCTGAACTGGGATCTGCTCTATCAGCTCATCTGTGAGCTCATTCATTCTCGCTGCTCTCTCTCTCTCTCTCTCTCTCTCTGTCTCTGTCTCTCTGTCTCTCTCTCTGTCTGTCTGTCTCTCTCTCCCTCTCTCTGTCTCTCTCCTCTCTCATGCCCACTCAGTACTTCCCCCAAGAACATCCTTAACTGCTCTTGGGTCTTCTACCTCTGGCCGAGATTCAGCTTGTCTATCAGCTCCTCCAGGAATCCTTGACGGTCCAGATTAACAGATTCTTGAGTACAGTGACCCTGCCTAATCCATTGCATCCAACATCTTTTTTGAAATGTCAAGCATACAGGCACACGCTGAATCAGCTTGAGAATGCCCAATGTCTACAGGCGTAAATAAACCTCTGATGACTGCTGAATGAGTGATTGTGTCAAACCATCTTCCCAATCAGCTAGCTTATTTGGCATCCTGTGACAAGTTTACTTATTGTGACCAGCGTAACTTAATCTTTTAGGGGAAGGGGGAGGCTCCACTCTTTCAGTGTTCTTGTAGAACGTGTCCCTCTCCTTCTCTTCTGATATATTTACTTCTCTTTACTGAGGCTAATCATTTGTGCTGGTGATGGTCTGATGGGTTCCCCAGATCCATCCTCTGCCCTCTGTCAGAGGTAGTTACATCCCTAGAAAGCAGACCTCACCACCTGCACTTACTTGCTGGGGTCTGACCACATCCAGAGCTTGCTCAGAGAGCTGGGGGAAAGAGCTTAGGCCTTCCTCCATAAAAGCTGGACTCTAGCCTTGACTGCCTTCTCCTACTAATGGGGGAAGTTTGGGTCCAGCATCCCTCTCCTTATCTGTCTCCGTGGTAACCACTCTCATCTTCTATCTCCTATAGGAGGTAGGTGTTAGAAACAGTGTTCCCACATTCTAAGCCTTAAGAGTTTCCCATCTGTGACTGATTCCTGGATTCTGCCTCCTCTTTCCCTACAGTCTCTCCATTGACTTTCTTCTGCTGCTTTTCATGATGAGTTATCCATTTGCCATGAGGAACCCTGAAACTGACAGTGCCTCAGCCACCTAAAGGTCTTTAGGGAGTCAGGGAACACATTCTGAGGGAGAAGATGAAGCTCCTGACTTGTCTTGAGATGCTGATCTATGTTAAATCTTACTACAGGAGAGAATAACTCATGAATGTGGATTTTAGGTAATGTCTAGAGATCAGAAGTGAGAGAAAGGCTCCATCAATTAAAACTGGAAGGACATCATCATCATCACAGATGCTTTTATTTCTTTCTCTGCATAGAAAGAAGAGTACTGAAGGTTTATAGCTGCTCTATTGAATCAATCCAAAGACACGATCTATGCTGCCTAGACAAATTTTAGGTAAATGGATATGTGATTTGAAAATAAGCTATCCTAGAGAAGAAAGAGAAGTGTCTAAAGGGTTTAAAACCCCTGGCTCAATCCTGTACTGGGGGAAACATCGGTTGGCCATCCACTTGGTAGTGTGTCTGTGATTTCTCATATGATCTTCCCTCCATCATTTTAGGGACTGACATGATCTAATTGTAGTCCTTTTTCCAGCTAGAACTGAACAAAGCAATCCAGTCATCTGTGAGTGTAAAGCTGAGGCATGTGAAAAGCAGGAGCCAGTGGCCATGATTTCTACATATTTGAGTGTAACAAAAAGAAATTTACCCATTTGCCCAGGCTGAGTAGCAGTCATTCTAATTCATCAATGAAGCAAGTATTCATTGAGAGTTTATATTTTTTAGGAAGATACATTTTTTAGGAAGATATATTTTGTAGGAAGTTTAGCTGTCCAAACTCCAGGTGAGAAGAAAAAAGTAAGATACACAAAAAAGAAAAAATGTGGAGTATGATAAATATCAGCTGGTATGGCTCAGGTAAGTAAGGGCTGGACAAATTCTGAGAGGGAGTCATTCCGGATGCAATGAAAGGGCTGAGGAACTATAGTCTGGCTTTGAAGGACATGTAGAGAAGAGTCTTACACTGAGAGAAGCAAAGGTGAGGGCTATATGAATTGAGGAGCCGAGGGCACAAGGAAAGGATTTGGGAAGATGGGAAATAAGAGTTCAGGATATTTTTCTACTGGCTTGAAACTCAATATGGTCAAAGAACTCTCTGATATCTGATTCATCAGTGATCATGGCTCATCAGCCTCACTTTAGTAAAGGAAGATACTATGCAAAGACAATGGCCCTGAACTTCAAGGGTCATATAGCCTGAAATCCCCAGAAGGAACCAGAAATGTGGCCTCAAAGTGACTTTTCCCCAGGCCGATCCTATTTCCCTAAAGTTGGACATCAGGAGGCCACCACCCAGCCAGGTGTAGGGTCAGACTCTCGGCTGCAGTGTAGATCTGACAGGTGTGCAGACAGCTAAGTGGCATCGTAAGTCTCCCAGAAAACTGTGTGATGATTTATCTCAAATCTAAACAAAGTAAGGTCTGTCACTGGGGAAATGCGCTCCAAATTGAAAAGTATTAATCACCTAATTAGCCCAAACACCTGCACATAAAACTTGTCCCACCCTGGGAATCAAATTAAACAGAGCAGAGGATCTGTCACACAGATTGGTAGTATAGTCTGCATCCTATGCTGGCCTTTGTGGGCAGTGGGGGCTCACTGCATCTCCAGCCAGCTGTTGGGCTTGATAAAGCATCAGGAAAGCATCCCGATTCAGCCAGCAGCATTTACAGCAAGCTCTGAGAATCTAAAACTTGGTTAGAAACATTGACACCTCTCAATGTATTGGGCACAGCTCTGAATATTTTGCATACATTAATGTCGAGGTCCTCAAAACAGTCAAATAAAATCCTCTGTGTGACTGAGGTTCACCTGATGCACACAAATATAATTCTGCTTCCATGAACACAGGAGAGCTACCTTTCCCAGCCTCCTCTGAAGTTAGACTGAAGGTACATGCCTTATTCTGACCAATGGAATATAAGCAGAAATGTTTCACACCACTTTCAACTTGTCTTTGAAGTCTTTTATGTAAAAATCCAAGCCTTGATCCTTTGCCTGTTGGCTGGATATATAGGAAGAATCCAGAGAAGGATTCCAGGGTATCCTGCAAAGATAGTGAACATACATGAAGGAAGGTACTAGAATTCCCATTACATTACATTTACTAGAATGTAAAAGGCAATTGTAAAATAACTTAACTCTTCCAATGAAGTTTGAAGGTTCAATATTACACCCATTAACAGTAATTAATCCAGGTCAATACAGGAATGCAATTTTGACAGTTATATCCCCCAAGTCCTAATATTTACAAAGTAACCAAATGTTTTAAACCTCATTTTTTTTTGTTGGTTTAAGTTTTGTGTATGAGTGATTTGCCAGCATGTATGTATGTGCACACATCTGTGCCCGGTGGCTACAAAGACCAGAAGAGGGCATCAGATTGCATGGAACTGAAGTTACAAATGGTTGTGAGCTATCTTGCTGGCACTGGGATCCAGGTCATCTTAAGTAGAAAACCTAACTGTCTTCACTTCACTTATTTTATATGCTTGTGGGTTGTACATGGGAGAGTGTACATGTGGTATGACAGTGAGCATGTACAGATAAATTCAGTGTGTGGAGGTCTGGGGTCAATATCTGGTGTCTTTCACTCTCCACCTTTATTTTTGAGACATGGTCTCTCACCAAACCTCCAGCACACCTATTCAGCTAGCGTAGGTGCCCAGTGAGCTTCAGGTATATCCCCTTTCTCTGCCTAACCCTCGCTCAAGGCTGGGGTTACAGGCACACACCACCATGTCCAGCTCTTTGCATAAGTTCTGGGGATTCAAACTCAAGTCCTTAGGCTCATTTGGCAGGCTTTTACTGACGGAACCATTTCCACAGCTCTCCCTGACTTATTCCTTATTCTGTCGGTCAATATATATTTTCTGAATAATGTCTAGGTACTGATAATGTTGTTTTGCTGAAGCCAAAGAAAACATGATTGATGTTTTCATGGTCTCGTTTGGGCAACAAATACAAAAGAATTAAACAAGACAAGTAAATATAATTGAGAACTATAAAGTATTTGGAAGGTATGTGCTGACTGGTGTTCCATTTCTGTAACAAATACTCAATAATAGTTTCCAAGAAGCAGAGGGAGATAGAAAGAAAGTAGGGTTCATGATCCCTCTCAAGGTCATGCCCTCAATGGCTATGGTAGTTTAAATGAAACTGGCCCCCATAGGCTCAAAGGGCATGACACTATTAGGAGATGAGGCCTTGCTGGAGGAAGTTATGACTTGGGGGGTGGCTTTGAGGTTTCAGATGCTGAAGCCAGGACCAGTGTTGCTCTCTCTTCCTGCTTATCCAGATGTAGAACTCTCAGCCACCTCTCCAGCACCATGTCTGCCTGTGCTGCCATGCTTCTCACCATGACGATAGTGGACTAAATCTCTGAAACTGTGAGCCAGCCCCAATTAGATGTTTTCCTCATTAAGAGTTGTCATGGTGCCACTTTACAGCAATAGAAACCCTAAGACAATGGCCCAACCATGATGAAAATGACTTAGTCCATTATCATGGCAAAGAATGTGGAGGCACATGAGTAAACATGGTGCCGGAGAAGTAGCTGAGTGTCCTATATCCTGAGCCTCAAGTCACAGGGAGAGAGAACTGGGCCTGGCATGGGCTTTTGAAACCTCAAAGCCCACCTTCAGCGACACAGTTTCTCCAACAAGACCATACCTACTACAACAAGGCCTTCTGATCCTTCTCAAATTGTCTTCTCCCTGATGACTAAGCATTTAAAATATATGAAGGCAATTCTTAGTCAATCCACCACATGAGAAGTATTTTATAGCTCCATCCTTCCTCACCCCACTGTGCAAAGCCTTCTCACATTGACCTGTAACCCTGGAACCCTCTATTATACACCAATGAAATTATCTCTCTATTTTTTTTCCTAATTTTATCTGTACTGTGAATTCCTTGAGAAATGAAATTGGTATGGGATGGGGCTAGTAAAGAAACTGCCGACATGACCACTCTGCTTAGGGCGAAGGTTTTTATTATGGGTAAGAGAGAAAAGATCTGGAGGCATCTGGGAGAGTCCAGAGCAGAGAGAGAAAGGAGACCGAACATGACCAGGGCTAGGGAAGCAGGAGAGTAGGAGAGAGCAGTGGAGCTAGCAGGAGCTAGAGCATGGTGTAAGAGATGTGAAATTGTGAGAGCAGAGGGCAGAGAGTACTGAGGTAGCTCCAGATAATAATCGAATAGTGGACACACCATGTGGATTATAAGGAGTAACTAGGGGGAGGCGGCTTCAAACCTAACAAATGTGATTTACCAAACTCCTTGAGAGAAGTATCTATCCCCTCTGGTCCTGATAGTCTCTTAATGTTCATATTTGAACTCCTTCTTCCACAATAGCTCCTCAACACTCTATTAAAAACATTTCTTTCCAATGACATCCCATTCTTCTGGTTACCTGGGCCAAAACTCTTACAGCATCCTTGATCTCTCCTTTCTGTTATTACTCAGCATCTAAACAATCAGCAAATCCTGTTTATTTTTCTCTAAGTTCAGAATCCAACCATTTCCTTTCCTGTCTATCATTATTGCCATAAGTGATTTTGTCCTGGACTATAACAATGGATTCCTAGCTCCTTGCCTCCAACAATCCCTTACCTGCCAGCCAACTTTCCTCACAGAAGTCTTGTCATGTTAAAATATATGTCAGATCATGTTACATCTCTCAGCCAACACTTCTAGTGGAGAGTTCTGTGTCTAGTTGTGATGGAGCTACGGGAGTTGGATTTACTCTTCCATCATGAGCAAGTGAAAAAAAACTCTATTAAGAACATGGTTTTCAGATATTGGAGAGCTGGAAGTTTGTAACTTTGCTCCTTGCCATGACAGACAATTAGAGTGTGCTATGATTCTTCAAGCTTACTGACAAGAGATTACTTCCAAGATGGAGAATTGAGGAAAGGCCAGAATTCTCTCTGATTTGAGTAGACAGAGCTGAGTGGCCAGTGTGTCTGAGAGTGTAAGTCTTCCTACCTCAGAAGTGATGCCTAAGCAACAGAGTTGCAGAGACCTGCAAAGGGCTTCCCTAGGGCCAGGGCTGAATGTGTGAGCAAAGTATATAGCATTGAGAAAGGAAACCCCAAACACCAGAAGACTGAAGACCTCCCAGAATCAGCACATGTGAGCCAATCACAGTGAAGAGACCTCATAATACATAAAGCACAAGGTAGAAACCTCAGAGAAATATTGACCTTCAGTGGCATTAAGAATACCTTAGACTCTAAAAGAGCTTAAGAAGAAGAAGAGGAAGAAGAAGAGGAAGAGGAAGAGGAAGAGGAAGAGGAAGAAGAAGAAGAAGAAGAAGAAGAAGAAGAAGAAGAAGAAGAAGAAGAAGAAGAAGAAGAAAAGATGAATGCTGTCAGGCGTGGTGGTGTACACCTTTAATCCCAGCACTTGGGAGGCAGAGGCAGGCAGATCTCTGCGAGTTCAAGGCCAGACTGTCTACAAAATGAGTCCAGGACAGCCAAGGATACACAGAGAAACCCTGTCTCAAAAAACCAAAAAAAAAAAAAAAAGAATACAATGGAAACAGACAAAGATGATATACTTTCTAGACAAGGATGTTAAAGCAGATACTAGAAAAATATTTTGCTTCTTTCAGAGGCAAGAAAAAAAGGAGACTTAAGGAAAGAATCAAATGTACCCTGTGGTATGCTATAACATGAAGGGACCCTGAAGACATGATATTAAGTGTGACAGAGCAAGCACAAAGGGACTTATGCCACGTGACTCCACTTGTAGCAGTCTAAACTAGTCAAACTCAGCAAAGCAGAGTAAAGTATGGCTGCCAAGACAAGGGAAAAACAGAGCATTGCTATCTATCTGATGGACAGCGTTTCCAGTGTGCAAGATGGCAAGGCTCCAGCGATATGCTGATCAGCAATGTGTGTGCAATGAGTGATGCTGCAGTGTGCGTTTAAAGCTTCTTACCTTGGGTGTCTGTTTTTTGAGCTGAAGTCTCATAGTATTGCCCAGGGTGACCACAGATTCATGAACCAGCTCCTGCCTCCTCCTCCTGAGGAGATACACCACACTCACACAGCAATGCCACTGTCACATGGTGTGTTTGTCTGGACAGTATCTAATACAATATGTAGAATGAAACTACCTTTAAAGGATTTAACTGCGGGTAAATGTGCAGACATTTGTGTCTTGCCTTAGAGAGGAAAACATCTTCTTTAAAAAGTTAACAGTTAAATGTTCAACACCGTGGCGAGGGAGAGATCATCTCTCTTCCCTTTTGCCCACACCACCAGTGGTGGACAGGAAATCAGGCCCCAATGGGGTCATGAGAGCAGGAGAGTAGGCCTTGCACTGCCTCTTGGCAGAACATTAGAGCTGGCCCTGGATGTGGGGGTTGTAGATGAAACAGCCCCAAGGGTGTGAGTCCACTAAAGCTGGTCCTGATTCTTGTCCACTGAGTGGTAGCACTGGCAAGGGAGAGATCCCCTCCACTTTCTTTTGCCCTTGCCACAGGTAGCAAAAAGGAGAGTGGACCCTGTTGGGGTCATGAGAGCAGGTGAGCTGGCCCATCCCCTTACCTGCTACAGCACTTGGGAGAGCAGGCCCTGCACCTTACCTGGGCTGCATAGCAGAACTGGCCCTGGATGTGGGGGTTGCAGGCCTAGAGCCAGGGCTTTGCATTGGCCCACCCAACATTTACCTCATAGATGAACTGCTGGAGTGCATGAAGAGGCCAGATCTACCTACCCAAAACTACAGCATGTCCATGACACAGAGCAACAACAGGATATCTGAGAGGAGTCTCATGAGGTTCTAGGAATGACAAGTAGTAGAATCCACAGGCATCAAACCAAGGAGTAATTGTAATGAATATGTGCAAGCAAAAAAGTGTGGACAAAAGTGAATATTGTGGGACATGCTGTGACACACTGCAGTTTCCACAATGAGATTTTGTTGTTGTTGTTGGGAGAAGTTGGAAGGGTAGAGGGTTTGAGGGGAGGTGGGAGATGAGTGGAATCAGGGTGTATCATGTGAAATTCACAAAAATAAAATAAAAAGATAAAAAGAAGTCCAACACCATATGGAGGACTGACAGAATACTTCATTAAAAAACATGATGAGATATAGATCATAACTGAACACATAGAAGGATACTCAAAAGTATTTTTCAGTAGATTAGAGAGAAACAAATTTGTATCACAATGCAATTCCACGACAGCAGTGGTTCTCAACCTTTCTAAGGTGTACCATGCTGTGGTGACCCCTAACCATAAATTTATTTTGTTACTACTTCATAACTGTACTTTTTCTACTGTTATGAATGGTAACATAAATATCTGATATGCAGGGTATCTTTTATGCAACCCACCAATGGATTCTCTACCCACAGATTTTGAACTGCTCTTCTACAGGATCACAAGACTAGCCAACTTGGAAGACTGAAATAACCAGGCTTTGGTATGGAAGTCCAGACACTGGAGTCCCATTTATTGTTAATGAAGACAACAACTTTAGAACAGTTTGGCAGTTTCCTATAGATTCTGTGAATCTGAACATGTTCTAGTCATTAGTTGTCCCCAAATAAAAAGAAAGCAGAAAAACAGGTGTCAACCCAAAGACTTATATATGGGATTTCATAGTGACGTCAGTAATAATAGCCACCAGATAGATGACAGTTTACCAAATCTTTGCTTATTTACTAAAACCTGTCAAACTGGACTTTAAAAGGTTTGGGTTAATTATAATAAAAATTTACCCCAATAAAGCTTTCAAAAAGATAATTGCTTAAAGAAAACCAATAATGTACCATGAGGCTTATAACAGAAGTTTAAATGAAGTGTATGATAATAGCAGGAATAATGTTGGAACAGAGGTGATGAGAGAGCACTGCTTTAAAGTTAATCCTTTTAATGACAAACATATAATATTTGAAAGTAAACTATGGTAAGTTAAAGGCATATGGTATAAAACTGAGGTAAACCATCAAAATATAAAGCAAAGGACTGGAGATGTAGCTGATGTTACAGAATGCTTGCCTAGCATACGTCAAGCCCTGGGTTCATTCCCCAGCACCACATACTGGCTATAGCAGCATATGCCTGTGGTTGTGCCACTCAAGAAGTGGAGGGGGTATTTAGAAATTCACGGGTATCCTTGGCTAACTTAGTGAGTTAGTCTATATGAACTTCTATAGGCTATATGAAGTCCTGCCTCAAAAAATGTTTTAAAATTAAATGAAGACATATAGCTAAAAAACTATTAGGAGTAATAAAATAATAAAAATTCCATATAGTTAAATGATAACATGAAGAAAAGAACAAATAGAAAACAAACTTCAAGGCCATAGATTCAAACTCATACAGAGATAATTGTATTATTTATAAATGCTCAAAACAATTATTCTAAAGCCAGTGGTTTGTCAGAGAATATGAAAAAGCAAGATTCAAGTGGATATCCACGTATAGGTTCAAAGTAAAATGTCAAAACTTGTCATACAGTTAAAACTACAAGAGTAGCTATAATAATATCATACAAAGTAGATTTCAAAACAAACAAAATCTCAGACACAAAGAAATCATTTCATAATGATAAAGTGGTCACTTTCATGAGAATGTAACCACCCCAATGTGTATGTGCCCAACAGAGCTTCAAGACATGTAAAGGCAGAAAGGAGGAGACAAGTCTATAATAACTGGAGATATCAACCTCCTGTCTACCTCAGTAATTGTAGACCAAGAAGACAAGATTCTGTAAGAACCTCTATGAGAGATTTGGTAAACAGAAGCAGCTACAGAAGCCCAACTGACATTGAAAACAATGAACTCACAGGAGAATGCCAATCAATCTGAGACAGTAACAGAAATAAGGCAATAGAAGTCATGGATCAAGGTTCAATAAATTTAAAAGGGTTGAATAATATAAACTATTCTTTGACCATAACAGAAAACAAAATTAAACTAGAAATCAAAATCACAGAGATATGTAGAAAATCATCAAAACTTTTGGAAATTAAATGAAACTCATAAACCATATTTAAAGAAAAAATCACAAAAGAAATTAGAAAATATTTTAATTAAATAAAGCTAAAATACATTATACAATTTGCTCACAAAACTAGAGGAGTATATGAAAGGAGCATTGGGATCATTTGCACAGTAGAAAAGAAGGAGGCTTTAGGATCAATAACCTAAGCTTCTGCCTTGAAGCTCAGGAAGAGAAGAACCTGCCAAGCTCAAAAGAAACAAAGGGAAGAAGGAATAAAGAGCAGAAGTCATTACATTTCTGCAACTGAAAAAAAAAAAAAAACAATGAAATAGAATTGCTTCTTTGAAAGGTTAAAGTGTGTAAAACTCTAGCTAGAATAGTCCCAGAAGGGAGAGAATTATCAATATTTGTAATAAAACTGGGAATAGTCTGATAAAGCCGACTTACAGGAAAAGAGTAATAAAGAAATAGGAAACACTTTATGCCAACATTTGATGACTTAAATAGGGCAGAAAAAAGTCTCTGAAAGATACAAACTACAAAAACTTAATTCTTTTTTTTTTTGTTTTTTTCGAGACAGGGTTTCTCTGTGTAGCTCTGGCTGTCCTGGACTCTCTTTGTAGACCAGGCTGGCCTCGAACTCACAGAGATCCGCCTGCCTCTGCCTCCCGAGTGCTGGGATTAAAGGCATGCGCCACCACCGCCCGGCCAAAAACTTAATTCTGAAGAGGTAATTAGCTGAATTAATCTTACATCCACTGAAGAACTGAATTCCCACAAACAGATTTTGTGCTTTAAGTGGCAAAACCACCAATTCGTACAAAGTCATTTACAAACAAAACAAAACCAACCAACCAAACAAACAAAAACCCTAAACTAGAACTCTTTCCAATTCATTTACCATGTTGCTAAACCAGAAAAAAATACAGAAAAATTATATATCAAACCCATCATTAAAACTGCCTTTAAATTGTCAAAAAATGAATAAGGAAATTTTTAAAAGTCACTTAAATATAATCAAGAGCAGTTCGCCTGAGGTATGGTTAAACACTGGAAAACTAATATGTCATTATATGTATTAATTACAATACAGACATATCATCCGAATGACTATAGAGAAAGCATTTGACAAAATTTCACACATATTTATGGTTAAAATTCCCAGAAAGCTTGGGAAAAGAGAAACATTCTCAACTTCAGTAAAGGACATCTACAATCAGGCTTCCACATCTGGTATACACATAACAAAAGAATGAACACTTTTCCTCCTAAAACTAGGAGTGACGATCTGAACTTACCATCCATTTCAACACCACTCTGGAGGTCCTAATCTGTGTAATGGTGTGAGAAAAACTGAGAAAGACACACAGATTTGAAGAAGTATGAACTTCTGACTGGAGACAGCATGACTACCAATGTGAAATCCTGAACAACTGAGTAAGAGAGGTCATAAAGCTTAGGGTTGAAGACTGACGTCTGACACCAAAGTTCTTAGAAACTGGCAATAAAGCAGAAATGACAAAATACCACCATTTTCAATTGCATTAAAAAACATGATTTGTGGGCAACACTAACCGGTAAAATGTTGATGAAAGTGGCCAAGAAGACCTTACGGAAAGAGTGAGCTGTAAGTGCACTCTTGAATTGAAAACTCAACATGGTTACTATGTGAATTACCATCAATATGTTCAACACAATCCCAGGAAAAGTCACAGATGATTTTTAAAAAAGAAATGGACAAGATAATTCTTTAATTTATATAAGCAAACAAAGGACCTAAAATAGTTGCAATAGGTAGTTTTGAATAATTAAAGCAGGAGGTGGAGAGATGGCTTAGTGGTTAAGAGCACTGGCTGGTCTTGAAAAGGACCCAGGCTTGATTCGTAGCACCCACATGAGGGCTCATAACTGTCTGTAACTTCAGTTTCAGGGGACCTGACACCCTCTCCTGGCTTCTACAGGTACATACATGCAGGCAAATACTCAAGAATGTAAAAATAAAAATAGAAACAAAGTTGAAGAGGTGACATCACCTCGCCTCAAAATTTGCATATCATGACCTAAAATTGTTATGTCTTTTTAATAAGAAGAATGAACTTGTAAGATCCATATAACCCAGTTTGAAACATACTATAAGGCTAGAGGAATCACAATAGTGTAGTATCTACTAAAAGAACGATTACATAGACTGAGACAATGGTATTGCTGAATCAGCAGCTAATAGACTGGAGAAAATATTTTCAAACTATGTATCTATCTAGTAGGAAATTAATACCCAAATTGTATAATTAATCCTACAACCCAGTAATAGGAAAACAATCAAGTTAAGAAATAGGTAAAAAGGGCTACAGAGATGGCTCAGTGGTTAAGAGAACACACTGCTCTTGCAGGGGACTCAAGTTTGGTCCCAGCACCCAGGCCAGGTGACTAATGCCCTCTTTTGGTCTCCATGAGCACGGCATTCATATTCAACACCCCTACACAGATAGAAACATAAATACATAATTTAAAATGATAAAAAATAAAAATAAGGGCTAGAGAGATGGCTCAGGTTAAAGACACTGGCTGCTCTTCCAGAGGTCCTGAGTTCAATTCCTACCAACCACATGGCGGATCACAACCATCTATACTGGGATCTGATGCCCGCTTCTGGCAAGAAGGGTGTACATGCAGATAGAAAACTCACACATAAAATGAATAAATAAATCTTAAAAAAATTAATCTTAAAGAAATTAGTGAAAGATTAGATAAGACATTTTCTAGAGAAGATACAATCATGACCAAAAAGCATTGAACATGTTTAGCCATCAGGAAAGGCAAATCAAAACCGTTATGGGGTATTGCCTCAGACCCAGGAAAGTAACTGCTACCAAAAAGTCAAGAGAACTGACATTTAGGCTTGGTAGAATAGCACCTGCCTAGTATGCATAAAGCCCTGGTTCAGTCTCCACTCCACTGCCAAAAATTAATACTAAAATGTCAGAGGATAACCCCCTCAAATTAATGGGTAGAGAAAAGAGAATCATTGTAAGCTCATGGTGGTAATGTGCACTATTACAACCATTATAGGAAACAGCCAAGAGTTTTCTGAGGAAACAAAAAATATGACTCATATACCTCTAATAGATGTGTACATAAAGGAGATACAATCACCTCATGGATGGATAACAACAGTCCCCCACACACTGCAGCATCGTGCACAGTATCCAAGATACGGGAAACAATCTAGGCATCCGCATATGTATGGAATCACAGAGAAGCTGGCCATATCTACAATGGAATATTATTTGGGCTTTAAAAAGGCGACCTTGCCATTCTCCACGACAAGAGTGCATCTGGAAGATATTCTGCTAAGTGAAATAAACCAGACGTGGAAAGGAAAATATTGCATGATCTCAATTATATGTGGAGCCTTAAAAAATCAACTATTCAGACACAATAAAACAATGTTTCCACATATACATTTATTGATTTTCAACCAAAGTGCTAATGTAATCCAATGGCTGGAGCATCAGCTTTTCAGTAGAATGTGATAAGACAATTGGCTAAAGAAATAACCCAATGCCTTTTCTGCTATATAAACATTCATTGGAAATGGTTTATGAGTAAATGTAAGGACTAAATGTATGAAAATCATAGAAGAAAATGTAAGAGAAAAATAGCATGTAAGCTTGAGATCTGTTAGCTTTGATACAGAAAGTACAGACTATAACAAGGGAGAAAAAGACAAATTGGATTTAATCAAAATTTAAAACATCTGTATGGTAAGTTAAGCAACTCAGTTTTTTAAAGTGAGTAAAATTTGAATAGATATTTTCTGCCAAGAGGAAGATATAGATGGAAAAAAAAAACTGGTGTAGAAACTAAATGTAACTGTCATTAACAAAATGCAAATTAATCCTTCAGAGGATAACACTACTAACTCCACAGAAAGGCTAAGTTAAACTGTTGGAGACATAGGATGACTGGACATTCATGGGAATCCCTGGGGCGAGGAGAATGGGACCTGCAGCCGGTCCTCACGAAGCTGTGTTCTATATTCTACAAGCCCCAGTTCTAGTAGTTTAACCAAGCAGAGGGCAAACTCAGCCCCACAGATCCACAGCTGGGTTTGTAAAGTTTTATTTATGGTAAGTGGATGGTAGAAATGATTCCAATGTTTATAGACTGGAAAATGGACAGCCAATTTAATAGGAAGGAAAGCTGAAAAATCACATGAAAGCATCCACATGGTCTGCAATAATCGATGGATTTCAGAAGCACTACACCAGCGAATCAAACCCACAGGACTATACACAGCCTGATTAAACTGTATGACATTCTGACAGCAACGAGCAGGTCAGAAACCAGACTGCAGAGAGCCGAGAACTGGGCCTGAAAGGATGTAACTGCCCATAGAAAAACCTCCAGGGAACTTTCTTCAGTGATGAAAACCTTCTATATCTCAGTTATGATTTCAGTTGCTCAACTGTGAACATTTGTCAAAACTCACCCCACTATATTCCTTTCAAAGGTACATTTTCTATTTAAAAATATTTAGAAATACTTAGGCAAAGCAAAACAAAACAAGAAACCACCCTCCTAAAAATGAGACAGAAACTCCTTATGTAAGCTTCAGTTTCCTTGTTCATAAAATCACAGCTACCTTGATGCATACTGTCCACTGAAATGTTCTCCTGGCGTGAGTCCTAAGTCCTTGCTTTAATTTTCATTTGCCAGTTTGTGCTGTTGATAACTAAAGACACAGGACATTTACGACAAGCATCTATTATTCTCCATACATCTAGGAGGTTACACAGCTCTAAAAAAGTATGACATTTAATAAAAGAAGCAAAAAAAAAAAAAAAGAGTCAACACTCTTTTCAGAATCCAAGCAGATGCCAGACTCCAGGCCATAGTGAGAACAATTTGCTTTTGAATTCGTGCCCTGCCCTCTTTTCTCCATTTGCAATGGAATGTTTGTTGACTGGGTTGAAAGAAGAATTCTCAAAAATGTTCCTGTTTATTTCTCACGGCCTAGGCGGTATCAAGGTTCTGACACCCAGCGCTGTGAATTGGAAACGCGTGTTCATAGTTGACATGATTACACTCCAAGGAACTGAGTCTGTGTAGTTATTTCTTCCATTCTCTTGCCCCTGGTAAGGAGAAACTTCGCCTGTGCTTACAGCCTATTCCCACTCTAAAAGTAACTCTCATGAGCTAGTGCCCAAGACCTTCAGAAATATCATTGCCCCAAATGGCCTGGTACCTCATCATCTGTGCCTGCCCTAGTTGGGGTTACTATTGCTGTGATAAAACACCATGGCCAAAACAACTTGGGGAGGAAAAGCTTTTACTGTCTTGTATATTCCCAGTCCTAGTCCACCAAAAGGAAGCCAAGGGAGGATCTCAGATGGAGTGGGAAGGTAGAGGCAGGAGCTGATGCAGAGGTCATGGATTGGATGGGTGCTGCTTACTGGCTTGCTCCACATGGCTTGCTCAGCCTGCTGTCTTACAGAATCCAGGACCACCAGCCTAGTGATGACACCACCCACCATGGGCTGAGCCCTCCCCCATCAATCACTAATCTAGAAAATGCCCTGCAGGCTTCTTGCTTATACCTCTCTCTCCTTTTTTTTTTTAAATATTTATTTATTTATTTATTTATCTATTTATTTATTTATTTATTTATTTATTTATTTATTTATTATGTATATACTGTTCTGTCTGCATGTATGTCTGCAGGCCAGAAGAGGGCACCAGATCTCATTATAGATGGTTGTGAGCCACCATGTGGTTGCTGGGAATTGAACTCAGGACCTCTGGAAGAGCAGGCAGTGCTCTTCACCTCTGAGCCATCTCTCCAGCCCTATACCTCTCTCTTATGGAGGCATTTCCTCAATTGAGGTTCCCTCCTCTCTGATGGCTCTAGCTTGTGTTACGCTGACAGAAATCTAGCCAGCACACTGCCCAAATCTCCATTTATTTCAGCTGGAGATAAATTTCCAAAACTACTCCAATTGGGATTGTCTAAATCATATCTAATTTAGACTGAGCCACAATGATTATTACTTCACTTTTTAATAGTAAATAATGATACGGTCACATCATAACTCTGCTTTGATCAGGACAAATGATATATGCTTACAATTGCTCCTCCTACCAACATGAGGCACAGATATCATCTGTTTTTACAACGAGGGATCCAAGCTCACGGGGTCTCAGCAACTTTGCCCACACCGTGAACTTGGAAAGACAGGTCTGAGATCTAACTGATATTCTTCTCAGGCTAAGAAGGATCAAAAGCTCACCCTGCTGATCATCAGGAACATGTTGGTTCCCCAAACACAGGGTAAGGTTTTAGAAAGAGAGGACACTTAGTTTTCTTTTTCTTGAGTTCTTTGGTTACTCCAACTCAAGTGTCCAGACAACTGTTCTCCCTTGCTAAATGGTGACAGGCAGGCTTTGGTGGCAACTCAGTGATCTTGAAACTATGTGATCCTTACCATATTCTAAACCATGCATTTGTATGCAATGCCCACACGAACAAAGGTAGTGTGAGTGGGTCATGACCGTTTGGGGGGGGGGTCAAAAGACCCTTTCACGGGGGTCACCTAAGACCATTAGAAAACACACATATTTACATTATGATGCAGTTATGAAATAGCAATGAAAATAATTTTATGGTTGGGATCACCACAGCGTGAGGAACTGCATTAAAGGGTCACAGCAATAGGAAGATTGAGAACCACTGAGCTAGAAAGTTCTCAAACAAACCAAGCTGGATATTAAGATTGAGCAAAGACGACCAGTTCAGATCAAGCGCATTTCATATTCTTGTTTTCAGTTTTCATATGTGCAGAGGAACTTCAACTTTAAAAGCCTTTCCTGCTTTTAAGAATCTAAAATGAAATGTAAAAAAAAATTTAGCACAGTGCTCCATGCTGGTAGCTAATCAATAACTATTAAATGGTGGATAGATTTATCATGGACTCATTAATTATGCATAAAAGTTCTAAAAGATATTCATTATAACATACTGAGTAACGCTTTTTGAAGCAATTTAAAAGCTTAGTAGGTCAGGCATGGTGGCGTACGCCTTTAATCCCAGGTGGATCTCTGTGAGTTCGAGGTCAGCGTGGACTACAAATTGAGTTATAGGACAGCCAGTACTTGGTTACACAGAGAAACCCTGTCTTGAAAAACAAAAACAAAAACAAAATCCAAAAAACAAAAACAACAACAAACCAGCCTAATAGTAAAGCATTGGGTCATATACTGCCCATTCATTCATTCATTCATTCATTCACGTGAATGTTCATGGGAAAAGTTAGGCAGCTATAAAATGGTCTTGAAGGATAGCATCCTGGAATATGCCTAACCCACAGTGTTAAAGGAGCAAATGCCATGAGGTATCAGATGGCCATGTGAAACCTGACTGTAAGGGAGCAGGCATAAAAAAGAAACTCAGAACTCCAGAAGAAGAGACACAATTATGAGTGCTTTGTCTTCTTCTCTTTCTGCAGATTTTTGTCCTAATGTTTTTAGTCCATTCTTTTCAGGTAGCATACAAAGTAATGGGGTTCACAGTGGCAGTGATATGCATGTAAGTATTGTTATTGTAGGACAAGGTAAAATCAAGGTCCCCTCTTTGGGTTCTTGGTCTCCTTGGTAAAAGAATGGACTCAAATGAAAAAGAAAAAAAAATCCCCAGAGTGAACAGGATGTAAATCTCAATGGCACCTGGAAAAGAATGGAGGAGAAAGGGGAGGGAGGAAGGGAGGAAGCTATGCTGTTTAGGTTGGCACGGAGGTCAGACACTGGCAGGCAAGCAGCCATATGGCAGGGAAGGGGGGGCTTTAGAGAAAGTAATGAAGCCCAAAAAGCTAGAGAACCCCAAAGTGTTGAGGAACACATGCTCAGAGAAGTGACGAGAAGACTGGGAGAGGCTTCTGAATTACTCAGAAAAGCTGGCAGACATACAAACCTGTGGGACCGCCTGACCAGGCCCAGCTGGAATGTAGGTCTCTACCCAGGCCAGATTCTACTCCTTTCCAGAAGTTTTTCTACTCTGGTTTTGTTCTTATCCCACCTCCCCCTTCCCCCACTACTTTTCCTTGTCTCCCCATCTTTCCTCTCACTGGTGTATTTCTACCCCTTGCATTGTTCCTTCTGCTGTCGTGTCACATTTCTCCCTCTTGTTCCCATTCTCTTCCACCTAGACTGACTTCCTGTCCTCTAGTCTCTTTTCTCCCTTCATGCATGCCTGTGTTTATAAATTTAAATTCAGAGTCTGCACATGAGAGACAACATGCAGTTTGTCTTTCTGAGTCTGGTTTATTTCGCTTAATGTAGTGATCCCCCATTCTGTCCATTTTCCTGTGCTTGTCTTTGATTTCACTTTTTCTTTAACCACTGAATAAAATCGCATTGTGTGTCAAACACTGATTATGCAGGAATCTCTGTGAGATACATTACCTTTGAATCCTTCAAGTGTATGCCAAGCAGTTTTACGGATCATATGGTAGTTCTAGTTTTAAGAAAACCTCCAGACTAATTTCCATAGTCCTTGCACCAAAGTATATTCCCACCAGCAGTGGCTAAGGATTTCTCTTTCCTTGCAGTCTTGTCAGCATTTGTAGTCACTTGTTTTCTTGATGGCAGCCATTCTAACTAGGATAATATAGATCATTGTCATTTCTTAGGATTTAAAAGATTTAATAAGTCAAGATATCTTTATATTTTTCTGGGTAGCATCTGAATAAAATGCTACTACGGTGGGATTCACATGCTCAGAGGAATTAGAGACTGTGGGAGGAGCACCCATAAAGCAGATTTCAGGAAAAAGGTGAATATGATGAGTTTTGGAACATCGGTTTTTGGAAACATTGATCTTGACTATCAGAATTCTATGCAATTCATGAATTTTTGTCCCTAGTATAACTAGAGCTGAAAAGAGTGTGTGGCAACGGGGAAACTTCTATTTCTCCCCATTCCATCACATGTCTAGCTGTTCGCTAGGACCTCCATCCATAGTTTGTCTTCTCGTCTTCGTGAATTAGACCCACCCACATCACATCTCAATTGCTGGCCTGGGTGGAGGCCTACACACCAGTTGGGCATGGTCATTCGTTTGGCCAAGACACCACCCCCAGGAAAGTGGGCTTACCTTAAGCCATGAGTGACAGGGAGAGACAGGCAGATTCGTGTTTCCTTCAGTGAGACCCTCTACTTCCCTGCCCTCCACCTGGACCAAATTCCCTTCTGTTCATTCTTGTATGTCTCTTTGCTCTCAACCCACTTCATCCCACACACCCTAATGGGTGTCCTGAGTACTCAGCTTGGGCATGCCTAGCTGGTCCTTCCTCCTAACACCTTGGTTACATGCTCAGGGCATGTAACACATACCGTGTGCTTCTGTTTCTTCTCTTTCCCCAGTGATCTTGTCTGGTGACATAACTGCAGACACCATCTATACACTGACTTTTCTCAAATCCATGTCTCCCTCACTGACTTCTATCCCAGAAATCAGATTTGTATCTCCAGATACCCACTTAACACTGCCACTTGGATATCTAACGAAAGTCTCAGATTCAGCAAAATTGAAACTCAACTTTTAAAACAGTCTGTTTCTCATTTGTGACCTTCTTCGTGTTGACTGCTGACAACCCCTTCTCATCTCCCAGTACCACCAAAACTTCGGGAGGGAGAAGTCTCTCCATTTTCTCTGCTCCACTTCTAACACACCCAGAAGTCCTTCCAGATGTGCTGAGATTGCAGCCCTACCTTTCCATGTCCTTGCTTCTACATAGACATGGAACCCTTTGGTGACCATAGTAGCTCTGTCGAAGCTTTGCTTCTTTCCCTCTTGTCTATAACGGATCAAATTGCTCCTTTCTTCACTTAGAGTCGACATCTGTATTGTTGTAAACATTTTGTGTAAACACAAAAACTGAAGTGTTTACACTGAGTTATGAAACATGAAGTCACTGTCTCGAAATCATAGAAACCAAAGCTCTGTGATTCTGGAAGCCAGCATAGTCCATTTTTCTGGTGAGACCATTATTCCTGGGTTATATAGGTGGTTGCCATCTTGCTCTATACTCATGTGATATTTTGAGGGTGGGGGAAAGACACAGAGAGAGACAAACACACACTCTTCCACATCTTCCTAAGGATACTAATCCCATCAGAACCTCTTAGGACCTTTTCAATTTATCGTGATTACTTCTTTATGGTACCAGTGTCCAATATAGTCGCACTGCTGGGTTATAAACAGTCAGTCTACAGCAGTGTGTTATAGTAAACCCTGCACAATAGGACACATGCATTTCTCATATATAGTCTCCTTCCTTATTATTCCAACCACCATTACACTGCTCCAGCCCCATGTGGTTTGTTGCTGTTTGTTGCACATCTCGGACACCTTCACATCATGCCTTGCTTGACATTTTTCCCAGTCGGGATGAAATTTCCCCTAGATACTGATTTGAGTCGTTTACCTCTTTGAAGTGTTTGCTCATATTCAATGATGATTCAGTAATTGTGGCTTGAATGGGGCACTTCACATAGCATCTCTCTGTCCCATCCATATCTTCTCCCAACTCCTCCCTCCTCTGATGTATTTTTTTGCCTTTTGTCAGGCACTTATGCATTTTTCAGCACACATGACATTTACTTTTCAAGTTTATTATTTATTGATGACCTGCAGTGCTACAGTCTGAACTTGCAGACAGGGGGATCCTTTTCATTTATTTATTTGTTGACTACTGAAATGTCACATTGCCCCTAGCAGAATCTGAGATACAGGAAGAATTCAACCAGTGCCATTAAGTAACTAACAAGCCCATTGCATGCACTCGCATAGAGATGGCAGCAGTGAGTCTACCTGGTACCAAGCCCAGCCTTTCCCACCAAGTCCGGCCAAGGCAAGCCACTCATATGCTCAGAGGAAACCATTAATTGAAGCATATTTTTTTTTTTTTAAACAGCTTCCTTTCTCTTTGCAAATGTGCTCTGTAAAAGTCTCTTCATTTTCATCTCAAAGTTTAGGGTCTTTTAGGAATTTAGGAATCCAAAAATTCCAAAGGTGGGTCTTTCCAATAACATCATGTGTATAGAAAGGTCCCCAAGATGCAATGACTATCCACCCACAAGGGGTCAGAAAGTGAGAAAGGTTGTCCATGGAATAGGGTGCAAATCAGAGATATTTTATGGTGATTAGAATGAGAGAAAATACCAAATAATTTCTGAAAGAAAGAAATAGAGGTAGGGCAAATGCATGACGAGGTTAAAAAAAAGTGTTTTGAAAGTTTAATACACCCCTGAATTTATACAAAAATACGATGGTGCGGTGGTGCATGCCTTTGATACCAACATTCAGGAGGCAGAGGCCAGTGGATCTCTGTGAGTTTTAGGCCAGCCTGGTCTATATAGTGAGTTCCAGGACATCCAGAGATACATAGTGAGAATTTATCTCAAAACAAAAACAATCAAAAACCAAACAAACACAAAACAATTCCCCATAGATTTATTGTAATAATTAGCACTCCGGTAAAGACTAACTGTTTGCAGTTTGCATTTAAAGGCAGAAGAACTAGAATAATCTAAATCAAAACAACAACAACAACAACAGCAAACTTTTAGAGGTATATTACCTGTTTATAGACTAAATAGAAAGTTACAGTAATTCAGCCCGTGTGGCATTTCAGAAAAAATAATGACACCGACTGGTAGCCTATAATCAAAAGTCTAGAATCAAACACATACACTTGATTTTCACAAAGGTACGAAAGTAATTAAATAGAAAAGGACAATTGTTTTAATAAACTGTTGAAACACTTGTATATACCTATGAAGGAAAAATGTCAAAAGGCAAAAAGGAAAATCCTTCCAACTTAGCATTACAACAATGGAAAAAGCAGACTGAGATTAAAACTCTAAAACTTCTAGAAGAAAATGTAGCAGGAGAGCTCTGAGTATTAGATTAGGCAAAGATGGCTTAGCTATGATACTATCAGTGCCATACATTTAAAAAATGGTGCATTGGGGGCTGGTAGTGGTGGTTACACAGCTTTATCCCAGCATTCAGGAGACAGATCTCTGTGAGTTCCAGGCTAGGCAAGGCTACATGGCAAGAGCTTGTCAAAAAAAAAAAAAAAAAAGTGATACATTAAACTCCACCTAAATTTAAATTTTAAGTTCTTCAAAATGTAGTTTAGTAGTGCAATGGAAACTCCCAGAAATCTAGAAAGGTGACCCTTTCTAGTAATGGAGGATAGAGAGACTAAACTGGTCATCTTTTGTAACCGGGCAAGGCTTCCAATATAGGGATCGGGACACCAACTCAGCCACAAAACCTTCAACCTGTGATTTGTCCTGCCTGAAAGATGCGCTGGGGTAGAGGTGACACATAACTTGTGGGAATGGCTCACCAAGAACTGGTCCAGCTTGTCACCCATGCCACGAGAGGGAGCTCATGCCTGACGTTGCCTGGAGGGCCAGGAACTAGAGGCTGGATAGCCCAGAGACCTAGGATACAACCAAACGAGAGAGAGAGAGAGAGAGAGAGAGAGAGAGAGAGAGAGAGAGAGAGATTTTCTAAAGATACTCTGCTGTACTTGTAGACTGGATCCTAGCATGATCACCATCAGAGAGGCTTTATCCAACAACGACTGGGAACGCATGTAGAGATCCTCACCCAAACATTAGCTTGGGGAATCTTGCTCAAGACTGGTAGGAAGGACTGTAGAGGGATCAAGGGCACCACAAGAAAATGGCACACAGAAACAACTAGTCTGACCTAGGTCAGACTCTGCATATATGTTACAGTTGTGTAGCTTGTTCTTCTTGTAGGACTCTTAGCAGTGGGATCAGGGGTTGTCTCTGACTCTTCTGCCTGCTCTTGGGCCCTTTTCCTCCTACTGGGTTTCCTTGTCCAGCCTTAATATGTGGGGATATGCCTAGTTTCATTTCAACTTGATATGCCATGTTTGGTTGATATCCCTGGGAGAACTGCCCCGTTCTGAAGGAAAATGGAAGTGGAGGATGTGTTTGGGGGAGGGAGTGGGAGGAGAGGAGGGGAGAGAAACTACAGTCCGGATGTGATATATGAGAGAAGAATACATTTTCTTTGAAAAAGGTATCTTATGCTAAGCCACAAAAAATTGTAGTTAAAATCATTAAAAATAAAAAAATGGAGAGCCTAAGTAACATAAACAAGTACCTAATGATGCTGAGCCGAACAATCTGCCCATGGAAAACAGCAAGTAAGTGGGGTGAAAATTAAAACCACAGTGGAGGGTCATCGTGTACAAACTGGGTGGAGAGGGGCTAGCACAAAGTCTTGATGACGGGGTGGGGCAGGGTGGGGTCGCTAGTGCTCTCACCTGCCACTAGGACAGAAGGGGAGTGAGCCAGCCACTGTAGACAGAATCACAGGATCCTTGTGCAGCCATGCTTGGTACAGCGACGTTTGAGTCAGCAATGTGTGCTACGCAGTGGTGTCCCATCCTATCATATTGTAGAATGTATCTTCATCATTAAACAATGCACACGCGGTGTACTCAGCATGGGACCCATCCCGGCCGTTCTTTATCCAACAGAAATGAAAGTCTGTTCTCACAGAGCCCCATGGTAAATGTTTGCAGCAACTTTATTCATAGAAACCAACTACTGGAAACACTCCAAACTCCTTTCTCTTGGTGGACATTTAAGGACAACTGTGTTGTATCAATGCAAAGGAACACCAGTGAACAATAAGGATCAACAACAGATTCATACTATAGCAGAGACTCATCTCAAGTACATCATAGTAAGTGAAAAGGACCCATCTGAAAAGGCTGAAAATCTGTGTGATTCCAATTACATGATGTTCTGGGACAATTACCGCGACAGAAACCAGATCAGTGGTTGCCACGGACTGGGGTTGGGGGAATGGCCAACCACAGTGTGGCTGGGGAGATGTTTTGTGTGCCATGGAACTATAATGCATCTTGACTGTGGGGGAGGCTACATGATTCTCTGTTCTTCAGATTCCATAAAACCATAAACTGAAAAGAGAATTTTACTCATAAAAACTGTATCTCAGCATACCTGAGTAAAACTCAAAATCTACTGAGGTGGTGTTGTCTGGTCATTATTTCAATGCCTGTAACCACCTTTTGTTGTTGATAATGTTTTAACTAAAACGACATCGAACCATGGTAGGTATTTATTTCCATTTTGGCTTATTCTGCTTTTCAAATAGAAGTCATATTTTTTAAAGATTAGATCTAAGAACAATTTTGTCGATATGCTCTTGCCTGTTTGAAGAATTTCCATAACAGTGTCAGCCATACCTCTCAAAATGAAGGTTTCTTGGGCTCAGAGTTCAGGCAGCCTGTTGCTTTGGGAAGCTGGTGTGGCTTTCACAGCTCAAGAAGAACATGGTGAGACAGGCTTGCACAAGAGTCAGAAAGGCAGGAGGCAGAGGACAGGCCAGAGTCCCACTATCCCTTTTGAGGATGCACATTCAATAATCCAGGGGTATCCCACCAGACCTCATGTCTTCAAGTCACAGCACCTCCCAATTACACCACTCTGGTGAATAAACTTTCAACACAAGGACCTTGGGAGGACCTTCAACATCCAAACTAGAGGGACCTTCTTGAGTGTAGAGATGGACATCTGCTAGGTGCCCAGGCTGACCTGAAACTCACAGTCTCTTCCCGTTCAGCCTCATGAGACACCAACCATGGCATTTTCAATGTTTCATTTCACAAGTTCCCAACCTTCTCTTAGGGGAGCACCTGTCTGTAGTTGGTGATGATCTTTCTCACTTTAAAATTGTCTCCTAGTTTCAATAATTTCAATTCCTAGAATTTCAACAGATTCATTTCTCGACTTTTAATTTGCACCACCCTGTGTCTACTCTACTACTTATCCAACCCATTGCCTTTTTAAGTCAAAACGTGCATTCAAATGTACCATGTGCAAACACGTACCAGACTGAATCAAGGCACGGAAAACTCCTTGCATCCTCTAGACTTCACTTGGCACGTGTCAGTTTATGGATCCTGCCATGCAGGTCTCCTGGTTCTAAAACCAAAGGTTAATTTTAGTAATCTTTGAACATAATATAAATAAAATCAATCTCTATCTATCTATCTATCTATTCATCTATTTATCATATATCTATCATCTATCTCTATTTTCTTTCTCCCTCTCCCTCCCTCCATTCTTTTTCTTCTTTTCTCCCTTCCTTCTTTTTCCCTTCCTTCGTTCCTTTGTTTCTTCATTCCTTCCTTCATTCCTTCCTTCGTTCCTTCCTTCCTTCCTTCCTTCCTTCCTTCCTTCCTTCCTTCCTTCCTTCCTTCCTTCTTTCTTTCTTTCTTTCTTTCTTTCTTTCTTCCTTCCTTTCTTTCTTTGTCTTCAGTACTGGGAATTGACTCCAGGGCTTACACATGCTAAGCAGGAGCTCTACCAGTGATCCAGAGAGCAACATCCCCAACTCATAAATAGAATTTCAGCCTGAACTCTTTTGTTTTTCCAGTCCTTCTATTTACAAGAGAGACCATATCGTTGCATGTAAATCCCTCAGAATGGCTGGCTGAATGGCTTAATGTTCCTTTATGTTAAAAGGATACAAATTAGTCATTGTTCATTTATGGAAATCAAGTGCTTTCTTATACAAAGAAATTATGAATATGCCTGTATGAGCAATCTCATTCATGTCTTCTGGAGCACGTATCTGATTTTCATTTGGACATATATCTGGGAGTGTAAATGTTGAGTCATAGGATATATTAATTCTCTTTTGCCACTGTGTCAAATTGCCACACATGTAGTAGTTTAAACCAACACAAATTTAATATCTTACAGTTGTTCAGACTGGAAGTCCAGCACGAGTTTCCCTGTGCGCTAAGGCTAAGGCAAGGCTGTGCTGTCTGAAGACTTTAGGGGGACAATCTCTGTCCTTGTCTTTCCTGTCCCAGAGCTGCTTTCCTGAGTTTGTGGCCACCTCCTTCTAGCAACATTGGTTTGAATTCTTCTCAGTCCCACTCTTATATTCTGATTCCTCTTTCCACTGCTAAGGACACTTGCCATTATGTTGGACCCACATGGATCATACAGCAGGACAGACTCTCTAATTTAGTTTGGTTAAAGATCATCAGCCTCAGTTCCACCTACTGTCTTAATTCCTCCCTCCACATCACCTAGCATATTTGCCAATTCTGATATTATGGCATCTTTCAGGAGCCACTGTTCTACCGCTGAGAGTAACTTTAGGCTCAGCTTGGATTTCCTGCAGAATAGTTTTCTCAAATGTCTATGCTAATCCACACCCATGCACCATCTCAGGAGAGCTCCAGTGTCTTGACATCTCTTGTTTTATTATTTTATTTTATTTTTATTTTGCTGGCGTCATACTGGTACTGTAATGACATTTTAATTAGTATTTCCCTAAGGAATGATACCAGCTTATTATCTTTAGAAAGTTTCTTTTATGAAGTGGGTATGTGAATCTTCTGTGCTCCCTTTCTGTGTGTGTGTGTGTGTGTGTGTGTGTGTGTGTGTGTGTGTGTGTGTGTGTGT
>CAJQZJ010032904.1:3740374-3756374 GCA_907164525.1 Lophiomys imhausi
TGTGTGTGTGTGTGTGTGTGTGTGTGTGTGTGTGTGTGTGTGTGTGTCTATCTCTGTATTTCTGTTGTTGCCCAGTTTTGGTTCCTTTTATGTGGAGAACTTCGATTCTTGGTCAGACATACGTATTGCAAATATCTCCTCTAGCTTTATGTCGCTGAAGGTGGTCTTCCATGTTTTCCTTTAAATTTTTAATCTTTATATTTCTATCTATCATACAATTTTTATATAATGTTAAATATGAATCAAAATTTAATTTCCTCCCACGATTATAGTTCATAAGAAATTAAAGTTTTTGGAAGCACACATCACTTCTTCTGCATGTCAGGCTTTTCTTTCAGGAAATGTGTCTATGTGTGTTCCACTAACGTTTTCTTTGAAATGCTATCTTTTTAACTTTCAAGAATATATTAATTTCCATTAAAGATAGTTTTCTTTGTAATTTTTAAAAGGTACTCTGTGTATCTGACACTTAAATATTCTTTTTTTTTTAAAGATTTATTTATTATGTATACAGTGTTCTGTCTGCAGGTATATCTGCAGGCCAGAGGAGGGCACCAGATTTCATTGTGGATGGTTGTGAGCCACCATGTGGTTGCTGGGAATTGAACACATGACCTCTGGAAGAGCAGCCAGTGCTCTTAACCACTGAGCCATCTCTCCAGCCCTTAAATATTCTTTTAAATGTATGATCAGTATCTATTTCCATGATTTCAGGATCTTAGGCCATTTCTGAGTGTGTCCTTCCTCTCATAGCAGGTTACTTCCCCATGCGGTTTTAATTTTTCACTGTGAACTTATTTTTAATGAGCACTATTATTGTCTGTCTGTCTGTCTCTGTGTCTGTCTGTCTCTGTCTCTCTCATTCTCTCTGTGTGTGTGTTTTACACACATATACATTTTGGCTTAACACGCTAAAGGTTATTTTTCTCTCACGCAAAATCTGCAGTTGCTTTCCAGGCAGTGATTGCAATCCAGTTGTTTCCATCTGGTGGCTGAGCAGCCATTCCAAGATGCAGCTGCCACTGTCCTTGAGGAGCAAAAGGGCAAATGGAAGATCCTGAGTCTTCCTTATAAGCTTCAGACCAGAAGTGGGCCCCTCCCAGTGCATGGTCTAGAAATAGTCACACGAACCTGACTAATTACACCTGGCTAGAAGAGTGAGGGAGTGCAGGGACATTTGTAATCAAAAGGTCTCTCGTCCCCTTCTTTTTGTCTGTATCCCATGGTCAGGCTCTCCCCTTTCCCAAGGGTAGCAACCCGAATGCCCATCCACTCAGTTCTTTACTCCAGTTCAAACTCCATCAGATCCAGGCATGACTCCTCCCCGCGTTGTGCCCTATGAACCAGAACCAAAAGCTGTCTGTTTCCTCATGCAGACACAGATGCCTGCTGCTCTCCTCACCAAAGGATAAAATCAAGGCCCTACCAATGAATGCTTCCATTCAGAAAAGCTGAGAGGAAGCACACAACAATATTGGTCATTAGCAACACAGAAAGGTCATTAAGCTAACTGCTTGAAGGCCCCAACATTCCAAATGGGAACTCTTTGATTATTTAAGTATTTTGTTTAGTATTTTCTTGCTCCATGGTATCAGTTCTTCACTAATTCTCCAATGAGCCATATCTACCAGCTCTTGCTCACGGTGGACCACTTTGTCGTGCATTTTGTAAGTTTTGTTGGAGGGCTATCATCGGTAGTATTGACATGTAAGTGTGAGTTAGCTAGTCACAAGCACTCCAGTCGGTTACTGTTTTTTCTGTAGAACACTTCGGTATATTCACCAACCAGGAGCTGTTTTCTTTTTAAACACCACTTTCTCAGTTGGAGATTTCTATGCTATGCAAGTGCTATAAATTTGGGCTTGAACTCCCCCAAGCATGAGCTGGGATTTAATTTCTAACTGGAATTTTCTTGTTGCTTCCAGCTACAGGGAATTCGGTTAATGTCTCTTTTGTGTTCCCAACAGTCTCCTTCCCCAACTGTCTTCCCCAGAGGTGAGATCAGTAGGAAGGTGTCTTATAGTCTGTCCATCTATACATTTCTGTGTTTACTATGTATGTATGGGTAAAAAAATCACATGTGGCATTGCTCTGTAGTTTAAGATTTTTACCAGTGGCAGAATATCTGTTTATGACTTTTTTTCTCTGTAAACATAGTGTAAAGATTTAAATCTATTGATAAGTAGAGTCTGCTCATTCATTTTAAGTGCTCTGTATTAAAGAGTCCTTTTGTACCTCTTCGAATTGTGGTAATAAATTTTTTTTTTTTTTTTTTGCAGTTTTTACTGCCGCTCCTACAGCTACATGGTGGTTCTTAG
This sequence comes from Lophiomys imhausi, assembly GCA_907164525.1. Classification (NCBI taxonomy): domain Eukaryota; kingdom Metazoa; phylum Chordata; class Mammalia; order Rodentia; family Muridae; genus Lophiomys; species Lophiomys imhausi. The sequence goes on from CAJQZJ010032904.1 coordinate 3,742,693, forward strand.
CCAATGTCTGTGAGCATGTGTTCAGGTTGTGATTTCATTGCAGAACTGCTGAATCACACTGAATCACACAGTATGGGCATCTTCATTTTTTTTTCTTTATTTATTTTTTATTTCTTCAAGTTACATCTCAGTCACAATCCCCTCCCTACTCTCCCTCCAGTCCCACCCTCCCACCCTCAACCCCTCATCTTCTTCCCTTTTTTTTTTAAGTTTAAGATATATCTTATTTCCCCCTACAGCTCCCCCTTTCAGTCCAACAAATGGCTCTTTCTCTTATAATAATAGATACAATACAAAACAACAGAGGTAATTAGGCCACAGTTATGAGGGTTATATGGCTTAGCGTACATTCCCAATGTCCAGTCCATATGTATTTGGCACCTGACTTTAACATTCTACTATCTAACCATCTCCATGAGTTTAAAGTTCTATATCTAACTCAACATTCATACTAACTTGCAACACAATTTTAAAAGCATCTTCTTAGATCTATAACACTCTCTTGACTCCTAAACAACTCAAAATTTAATTATGAGACTCTAGCTATCTATTCTTCAACCACCTCAGAGACCTGAGAGGGATAAATATATCTGATATTATAGGAAGTACAGGGCCTGCAGCTTCCAAAACTAAGAAATGACATACCAGTGGCTGCCTGGACAGTTCCCATTTTCTGTCCATACATTACAGCATCTATCTTCAGTCGTTTGTCCCCATTTCTCTGACAGACATTGATTGTAGAGCAGGGGTTATGAAGGACTTGCCTACCCTGTCTTGGCAGAGCTAGGCTGTCGACTTACCTGCTTCCAAGTTTTGTCCTTTTTGGACAGCATTCTGTTTACAGTTGAAGCAAGGGGTTTTTCTTGCCAAGAGATAAGCTTGCGACTAATTCAATCATCTCCCACTGGGGATTCTTCGATGCTCATCTTCTACTTGGAGTAGAATAGGGGGTGCTGTCAGGGGTTGATATCTCTCGATAGAAAAAAAAATCTAAAGTTAAGAAAACATCTTTGAATGCCATATTCTGCAGATCTCTTGAGGTTTTTGAAGAGGTCCTATCTTTCTCTTATATTAGGATAAGCAGATGTTGCTTGTTTCTTAGCAGCTTTATTTCTGATTAGCTTAGAAAATAACTATAATAGACCGTCATAGTACCTAACAAAATGACCAGCTTCCATGACTATTAGTTTGCATTTCTTAATTATCCTAAACAGTTTATGACAATTAGTAGCAAAAGGCCGAAACTTCACATTTCATTTTTTTTCGTTACCCCCTAACCCTTCCATCACATTTCTCTAGGGGGGAGGTGTCCCTATATAACAGTCCCACATCTCAGTTCAGAGGTCCTATGAGGACCAAGAGCCTCCACATTCATTGGGGGTCTATGAGGCAGTATCACCAGTGAAAAGCGTTACATTGCCTGGGAGAGAGAACTAAAAAACAAACAAACAAACAAATAAGCAGACAAACAGATAAAAAGAATAAAAAATAGAGAAAAAATAAATAAAAATAAAAATAATAAAAAATAAAAAGTCTATGTCCATGTTCCCTTTGGTGTGTTAGTTGTAGTATCGGTATCCTCTACTATATAGCTAAAATCCTACTATAAGTGAATAGATGCCATATGCATCTTTCTAAGTCTGGGTTAGCTCACTCAGGATGAGCTTTTCTAGTTCCATCCATTTGGCTGCAAATTGCATAATTTCATTGTTCCTGATAGCTGAATAATATTCCTTTGTGTAGATGTACCACAGTTTTTAACCCATTCTTCGGTTGAGGGACATCTGGGTTGTTTCCAGTTTCTAGCTATTACAAATAAGGCTGCTATAAACATAGATGAGGAAACTTCCTTATGATTCCGTGAAGAGACATTTGGGTGTATACCCAGAAGTGGTATGGCTGGGTCCTGAGGCAAAGCTATTCCAAGTTTTCTAAGATATCGCCAGACTGACCTCCATAGTGGTTGCACAAGCCTGCACTCCCACCAGCAATGGAGTAGGGTTCCCCTTTCTCCACACCCTCACCAGCATGTGCTGTCATTTGAGCTTTTGATCTTAGCCATTCTGACAGGTGTGAGATGGAATCTCAGAGTTGTCTTGAGTTGCATTTCTCTGATGATTAAGGATGTTGAGCATTTCTTCAAGTGTCTCTCAGCCATTAGGGATTCCTCCTTTGTGAATTCTCTATTTAGCTCCGTCCCCCATTTTTTGATTGGATTATTTGGTTTCTTGGCATTTAATTTCTTGAGTTCTTTGTAGATTTTGGATATTAGCCCTCTGTCAGATGTGGGGTTGGTGAAGATTTTCTCCCAGTCTGTAGGCTGCCGTTTTGTTCGAATGACAGTGTCTTTTACCTTAGAGAAGCTTTTCAGTTTCATGAGGTCCCATTTACTGATTGTTGATCTCAGGTCCTGAGCTGTTGGTGTTCTGTTCAGGAAGTTGTCGCCTGTGCCAATGAGTTCAAGGGTTTTTCCCACTTTTTCTTCTAGTAGATTTAGTGTGACCAGCCTTATGTTAAGGTCTTTGATCCACTTGGACTTAAGTTTTGTACAGGGTGATAGGTATGGGTCTAATTTCATTCTTTTACAAGTGGACATCCAGTTGGACCAGCACCATTTGTTGAAGATGCTGTCCTTCCATTGTGCTGTTTTGGCTTCTTTATCAAAAATTAGGTGGCCATAAGTGTGTGGGTCTATTTCCGGATCTTCAATTCGATTCCATTGATCTACTGGTCTGTTTCTGTACCAATACCATGCTGTTTTTACAACTATTGCTCTATAGTACAGCTTGAAATCTGGGATGGTGATACCTCCAGATGTTTTTTTTTTTTTTTATTGTACAGGATTGATTTAGCAATTCTGGGCTTTTTGTTGTTCCATATGAAATTGAGAATAGCTCTTTCCAAGTCTATAAAAAATTGTGTTGGTATTTTGATAAGAATTGCATTGAATCTATATATTGCTTTTGGTAGGATAGCCATTTTTGTTATGTTGATCCTACCTATCCATGTGCATGGGAGATCTTTCCATCTTCTAAAGGCCTCTTCCATTTCTTTCTTCAAGGGCTTGAAGTTCTTGTTGTATAGGTCCTTTACTTGCTTGGTTAGAGTTACCCCCAGGTATTTTATGTTGTTTGTGGCTATTATGAAGGGGGTTGTTTCCCTTATTTCTTTCTCAGCCCATTTGTTTGTTGTATAAAGAAGGGCTTCTAATTTTTTTGAATTAATTTTGTATCCAGCCACTTTGCTGAAGGTGTTTATCAGCTGTAAGAGTTCTCTGGTGGAATTTTTGGGGTCACTTATGTATACTATCATATCATCTGCAAATAGGGATAATTTGTCTTCTTCATTTCCAATATTTATCCCCTTGATCTCTTTTAGTTGTCTTATTGCTCTAGCAAGAACTTCAAGTACTATATTGAAGAGATATGGTGAAAGTGGACATCCTTGTCTTGTCCCTGAGTTTAGAGGAAATGCTTCAAGTTTCTCTCCATTTAATTTGATGCTGGTCACTGGCCTGCTGTATATTGCCTTTGTTATTTCTAGGTACAGTCCTTGTATGCCCGTTCTCTCCAGAGCTTTTAGCATGAAGGGGTGTTGGATTTTGTCAAATGCTTCTTCTGTATCTAGCAATATTATCATGTGGTTTTTTTTCTTTCATCTTGTTTATATGGTGAATAACGTTGATAGACTTTCTTATGTTGCACCATCCCTGCATTCCTGGGATGAAGCCTACTTGATCATGGTGTATGATACTTTTGATGTGTTCTTGAATTCAGTTTGCTAGTATTTTATTAAGTATTTTTGTATCTATGTTCATGAGGGAGATTGGTCTGAAGTTCTCTTTCTTTGTTGGGTCTTTGTGTGGTTTAGGAATCAGGGTGACTGTGCCCTCATAGAATGAGTTTGGCAATGTTCTTTCTGATTCTATTTTGTGAAAGAGTTTGAAGTAATGGCGTTAGCTCCTCTTTGAAGGTCCGATAGAATTCCGTGCTAAGGCCATCTGGCCCTGGACTTTTTTTGGTTGGGAGATTTTTAATGACTGTTTCTATTTCCTTAGGGATTATAGGGCTGTTTAATTTGTTTATCTGATCTTGATTTAGCTTCAGTAGGTGGAATCTATCAAGAAAATTGTCCATTTCACTTAAGTTTTCAAATTTGGTGGAGTATAGATTTTCAAAGTAGGATCCAAATATTTTCTGGATTTCCTCAATGTCTGTTGTTATTTCCCCCTTTTCATTTCTGATTTTGTTGATTTGGGTTTTCTCCCTCTGCCTTTTAGTTAATTTGAATAAGGGTCTGTCTATTTTGTTGATTTTCTTGAAGAACCAACTCTTGGTTTCATTGATTCTTTGTATAGTTCTTTTTGTTTCTAAGTTGTTGATTTCAGCCCTAAGTTTGATGATCTCCTACCTTCTGCTCCTCTTGGGAGTGTTTGCTTCTTTTTTTTTTTCCAATTCACCCAGTTTAGCTATTAATTCGCTAATATGAGCTGTCACAATTTTCTTTTTGAAAGCACTTAGTGCTATGAACTTTCCTCATAGCACAGCTTTCATTGTGTCCCATAGGTTTGGGTATGTTGTGTCTTCATTTTCGTTGGATTTTAAGAAGTCTTTGATTTCTTTCTTTATTTCTTCCCTGACCCAGTGGTCCTCTTGTAAAGAGTTGTTCAATTTCCATGTGTGTGTGTAGACTTTCTGTTGATTCTTTTGCTATTGAAGTCCAGCTTTATTCCATGGTGGTCTGATAAGATACAAGGGGTTATTTCAATTTTCTTGTATCTGTTGAGGCTATCTTTGTGTCCAACTATATGGTCAATTTTGGAGAAGGTTCCGTGAGGTGCTGAGAAGAAGGTGTATTCTTTTGTGTTTGGGTGAAATGTTCTATAGCTATGTTAGGTCCGTTTGGTTCATGATCTCTGTTAGAGTCATTATTTCTCTGTTTGGCTTCTGTTTTGATGATCTGTCCATAGTTGTGAGTGGGGTGTTGAAGTCTCCCACTACTAAAGTGTTTGGATCTATGTGCGATTTAACTTTTAGAAGCGTTTCTTTTATAAATGTAGGTGCCTTTGTATTTGGGGCATAGATGTTCAATATTGAGATGTCCTCTTGATGAATATTTCCTTTAATGAGTATGTAATGCCCTTTTCTGTCTTTTTTTATTAACTTCAATTGGAAGTCTATTTTGTTTGATATTAAGGTGGCTACTCCAGCTTGCTTCCTGGGTCCATTTGCTTGGAAAACCTTTTCCTAGCCCTTTACTCTATTGAGATAGTGTCTATCTTCAATAGTGAGATGTGTTTCTTGTATGCAGCAAAAAGATGGGTCTTGTTTACAGATCCAGTCTGTAAGTCTGTGTCTTTTTATTGGCGAGTTGAGTTCGTTGCTGTTGATGGATATTAGTGACCAGGGGTTGTTATTTCCCACTATTTTGGTATAACTGGTCGTCTTGTGTTTCTTTTTGTTTAGTTGCTGTGGAGGTTTCTATTTCCTCTGTTTTCTTGGGTGTAGTTATCTTCTCTGGGTTGGAATTTTCCTTCTAGGATCTTCTGTAGGCCTGGGTTTGTGAGTAGATATTGTTTGAATTTGATTTTGTCATGGAATATCTTGTTTTCTCCATCTATGTTGATAGAGAGTTTTGCTGGGTATAGTAGTCTGACTGGGCACCTATGTTCTCTAAGGGCTTGTAGGACATCTGCCCAGGCCCTTCTAGCTTTTAAAGTTTCTGAGGAGAAGTCAGGTGTAATTCTGATGGGTCTGCCATTGTATGTGACTTGGCCTTTTTCTCTTACAGCTTTTAATAACCTTTCTTTGTTCTCTACATTTGGAGTTTCAATTATTATGTGACAAGAGGAGTTTCGTTTATGATCTAATCTGTTTGGTGTTCTGTAAGCCTCTTGGATTTTTATTGGCATCTCTTTCTTTAGGTTTGGGAAGTTTTCTTCTATGATTTTTTTTGAAGATATTTCCTGGACCATGGAGTCGGGAGTCTTCTCTTTCCTCTATGCCTATAATTCTTAGGTTCTGTCTTTTCATTGAGTCCTTGATTTCTTGGATATTGTGGGTGAGAGATTTTTTAGCTTTCTCATTTTCTTTGGATGTTGTATTGATTTCTTCCATCGAATCTTCCATGCCTGAGATCCTGTCTTCCATCTCTTGAATCCTATTTTTGGTACTCAAATCCATAGTTCCTGTTCTCTTCCCTTGATTCTCAATTTCCATTTTTAAGTCTGTGTTTTCTTTATTGTTTCCATTTCCATTTTCATTTCTTGAGTGATGTTATTTGTTTTGTACATTTCCTGCTCCAGTTTGCTTGTCTTTGCCTGGAGGTCTTCCATTGCCCTCTCTTTTTCTTGTTCAAGTTGTCTCACCTTGTTCTGAAGTTCTCTAATGGTGTTTTCCATCACTTTCGTATGTGCAATTGTGGCTTCTTTGAATTCCTTCATAGATTTAAGTTCCTCTTGAAGGGACTCTATCACTTTCCATAATGTAGAATTGTCATCATTTTCATATGTTTCAGCTGTGGTGAGGTGGTCCGGGCTGGATGAAATAGCTTTGCTTTCTTTTGTTGGAATCATTCTTCTCTGTTTTGTTTTGTTTTTTTTCGGTCTGGGGCCCCTGGCCATTTGGAAATTTTCAGCCGTCTTCTGGACTTGAGCCCAAAGAGGGTGCTTTGGTGTAGGAGTCAAATTGCCTTACTCCACCCCTGTAAGGTGAGTCATTCAGCCCTGCCTCCTAGGTGGAGACCTAACTAATCCAGGGGGTGGAGCTGTGTACACATAAGCTCTGGTTCCCCGCTGAAAGGGCCAGTACTAGCAAAAAAGTCCGATAATAATTGTAAATACTTCACAGTTTTCCCAGGGTTGGCTCCTGTGGTGGGTAAATCTGCCTTCACCCCCAATAGCCTTGCCGTTCCCACGGCCTGGAAACTGGCAAGTGAAGTCATGGTCGACTAAGCTCCCATATACCGCAGTGGGTTGCAATCTGCAGCCTGATGGCACTCTGCAGCCGAGCTGAGTGCACTTCCATGGGTTGCAACCTTTTGCCAGAAGATCTGGAGTTGCCCTGCTATCTCTGTGTGGAGTCTGAATCTGCCCACTGGGTATTAGATTGGAACTTACCCGGCGTGTCTCTCCTGGTGGGGTAGGGGGGATCCCGATTCCCGGATTCAGCCGCTTCCGTGCGTGTCCCAGAGTGGAGGGGAGCGTCCTGCCCAGGGACCCTCAGTGGTCCCTGGGTAGTTGGGTGAGACCCAGGGGCGTTGAGTCCCCCAGACCCATTTGTACAACGTCCTGCAACAACTGCCGCCCTGTGACTGTTTTTCCCGAGATCAAAATACGTCCGTGCAGGCCGCCGCCATCTTGGATCCCCTTCATTTTTTAATAGGTATTGACAAGATATTCTCCTAGACGTTTGTTCTGGTTAAGAGCTGGGTGTTGATAGAGACCGTGATATTGTCTCTTAAGGATTTATGTCAATACTCAGTTTTGTTTGACCTTCAAAATGTTCTCCTGTCTGAAGATGCAACATCTTTTCATTATGACTTTTTCCTTCTGAGGCAGGATTCTCTTGTGTCTTAGTATCTTTTCCTGTCGGTGTGATAAAATTCTCTGACAAAAATGACTCAAGTGGAACGAGGGTTGTTTCTGTTCATAATTCAAGGATGTAGTCTACCATGGCAAGGAGGCAAGGGGAACAAGGAAAGATGGAAGGTCTGAAGCAGTTGGCATCACATCCACCATCAAGAAGCAGATGTGGATGAAGGCAGGCCACTGCTCAGCTCTCTTCTTAGCGTCCATAAGCTAAGATTCCTGCCAGGGAATGGTGCCACCCACAGTAGGCATTCCCATTTTAACTAATGAAATCCAGAGACCATCTCTCAGGTGATGCCAAGTTCTGTCAAGTTGACAACTACCATCACATCATATAGCTCAAGATATCTGGAGTTTGTTTTTGTGGTTTCTCCTTCATAGTCCCTCTGCTCTGCTGAGAGGTGATGTGCACTGCCCAGGGTCAAGTGGCCTTTCCATGCTCCTCTGTGACCCATGAAGACCCTACACTTAAAATGCCCTGACTCTTATTTCTGGGACTCGTAACTATCCACAGGATCCAAGCATGCACTGGACACCCTAGACTTTTGGAAACAGTCTCCCATCTACATCATCAGTGTGAGGAAAAAAAAAACTGCTGGAAGCTTAAGAAGTGGGGGAGTAACAACAGGGGCAACAGTTCATTAGCAGCCTCAAAAAAGACTCCCTCTAAGCTTTCACATTCTGCAGAGGATGCCTAGATTCAGGGCCACTGAAGGTGAAGCTTTTTGTATGTCATGGAAAGCTCACCAGCAATGAAGCCACAGTGCCCAGTTTCTGACTCAGTGTGAAAGTTTCATTTTAAGAAATATCACAGAAACTTGGGGGGGGGGCGTGTTGTATGAGGGACACTGTACCTAATGTTGCTATAGTTTCCTACTATCTGCTTTCTTTGCTCTCAGATCAGCACACCCCTAGTGCCTTCAGAAACTCCTTCCCAAGTCCTTGTTTGAAATAGAAATCAATGTCCGAGCCTCAGTGGCTGTTCATCACCTGCAGGGTGAAATTCAATTCCTTAGCATTATCCATGAGATTGTCTATAGTCAGGGCCCCCATATGAATCAGCCTCATCAGATTTCCTTACTTGAGTTGCTTCCCACATATCTCCCTTGCTTTAATTAGCCCTTCCATAAACACAGACCTTTTTAGTCTCCATGCACACACACCATGACACTTCTTGCTGTCTCTTGGTTGTTACATGAGAGACATTGGAAAACCTCAGATAAAGGCTCTTGTTTTTTGTTTTGTTTTTTTTTAAATGTTTATGTATTAATTCAAGTTACATCTCCATCACAGCCTCCTTCCTCCACCCCCTCCATCCCACCCTCCCACTTTCTTCCCCTTCTCCCACCTACTCTACTCCTCTGGTGTGGGGTGCCCCCACTTATCAGCCCTCCTCAGTTCATCAGTCATATGAGGTCTAAGAGCTTCCTCGTGCACTGGGGGCCTAAATGGCAGTTCCACTAGGGTGAAGTGTCCCACTACTAGGTAACAAAGTCCAGGTTCCTGTTCCTTTGGGTCTGTTGGTTGTAGGATAGTTATCCTGTACTATATGGCTAAAATCCAGTTATAAGTGAATACATGCCATGTGCGTCTTTCTGGGTCTGGGTTAGCTCACTCAGGATGAGCTTTTCTAGTTCCATCCATTTGGTTGCAAATTGGATAATTTCCCTGTTTCTGATAGCTGAACAGGAGGAGGAGAAGCTAACAAAGGGCGTGCTAACTATACGGTGTGATAACATCAGTAGCACACTACACACGTCACAGTGACGGTTGAAATTCTGTGTACTTGATATTCTTTTTGTCCACATTTTATCTTTAAGAATAGCGAAATTCTGAGCAGTCAAATAGCTTTTTCAGTGGGCCAGGCACAGTGGTGCACGACTTAATGCCAACATTTGGGAGGCAGAGGCAGAAGGATCTCTGAGTCAGAGTCCAACCTTGTCTAAATACATTCCAGGCCAGACAAGCTACATAGAAAGAGTTGTCTCAAACAATAATGACGATGATGACGACGACAATAACGATGACGACGATGATGACAACAAACCTGAATTCCTTGATCATGAGTCTTAAGTTCTTAACTAAAAGAGTAAGATGGCAAGCATGGGACAGGAGCAAGGGTAGTGAAGTAGTCACACTAGGTGTGGCTTGTGGTCAGAAACAGGAATTCTTTCCAGTAGGCATTCTACTACCAAGTCAGTCAGTTCTTTCCTTCCAAAGGCTGTCCTGATTAAGGGAGACAAAGGGGCCTGAAACAGGAGCCAGGCCTTGAAGAATTCGCCATTCAGAGCGTGATCAATGTGTCCAGAAGACTACACCCTGTGAGACTGCACCCCGGGCTCCTGTGGGCATCTCCGAGCATTATGAAAGCCCAGGCCCACAGAAAGGGGGCAGGAAGAAAGAACACTGCCCATCTAGAGAGAGCATGGTGTTCTATCTTGCCTCTTTCCTCTTGGCCTCTGCCTATCTAGATTACTGGGGTCTTCTCTCTCATGTGACTCTTCCACAGAGAACACTGTTTTCCCAGAAACCCTCTTCTTTTCTTCCATCTGACACTTTACAAAATCTAAACTCTCACGGACCCTGTCAGGCAGACACCATGCCTGGCCGCAGCCACCATGCCAGCTCAGCATCCCCACAGATGACTATCACTTTTCCAGAACAGAGTGTGGAAAATGATATTTATCTTCTGCCATAATAACACTCCCCCAAATTAGGCAGGCAGGACAGTAGTAACTGATATTTTAAGAGGTCCTGCTTCATTTTTCACAGCTTGGTGCAACCTAAGGCTAGGGGTTGGTTTCCCAAGAAACCAATAGGGATGCCGATGGCTGAACACTTGGTGGGGCCTTTGCCCTCATGGTTTGGTGACTCTTTGACAGGGTCTCCCTGAGTGTAAAATGATGAAATCTGTGAGGAGAAATGGTATGAGATCCTGCTGATGAGGGTAGATTTGTCAGATTAAAGGAAACCAATTCTGGGGATCCCCTGCTGGGCTCCCTAATGCCCTGAGACATTCAGCTGAATTATCTATTAAGAATATTTTCCTATATTTTCGAATGCCATATTCTGCAGATCTCTTGGGGTGTTTGAAGATGCCCTATCCATCTCTTGTATTTAGATAAGCAAATGTTGCTTGTCTCTTAGCAACTTGATTACTGGGTAGTTTAGAGAATATCTGTGATAGACTGTCATAGTAGCTAACAAAGTGACATGTTTGCATGACTAGGAGTTTGTTTTACTTAACTATCCTAGACCGTTTTAGACGGTTGGTATCAAGAGGCCAGAGCTTCACATTTTATTTTTAAGTATCTCTAGGTGGTTGAAGAATAGACAGCTAGAGTCTCATAGTTAAATTTTGAGTTGTTTAGGAATCAAGAGGGTGTTATAGATCTAAGAAGATACTCTTAAAAGTGTGTTGCAAGTTAATATGAATGTTGAGTCAGATATAGACCTTTAAACTCATGGAGATGGTTAGATAGTAGAATGTTAAAGTCAGGGGCCAAATATGTATAAACTGGACATTGGGAAGGTATACTGGGCCATTTAACTCTCATAAATGTGGCATATTTATATCTGTTGTTTTGTATAATACTTACTGTTATAAGAGAAGGAACCATCTGTTGGACTGAAAGGGGAAACTTCTGGGGGGAAGAGGGTGGAAGGGTGGGATAGGAAGGGGGAATAGGGAGGGGGTTTGTGACTGAGATGTAACTTGAAGAAAAAAAATAAAGTATTTATAAAAAAAAAAAGAATATTTTCCTAAGTCTTTTGTGCTAGATTAGAGGCTATAAACCTTTTGCTGTTGCTGGTCCACCACAAATGTAAACCAGTCATTTTCAAGGCAAGCAGCTGATGGGCTTGCTCCCTCCCGATGCTCTGCACTGGGACTCTCACGCTGCTGTTTTCCCCTCCATCGAGTGTATGTCTGATTGCTTCTCTGCTCCACTGCACACCACACACGTGGTAGTAGTGGGAGTATAAATTTTCCTCCCAGAGATTTGTTTGGATACAGAATTTCTAAAAATATCCAAAAGGAACTGAAGGTACAGGGGACAAATTAAGTTGTATAAAATCTGATGAGTCAAGCCCTCAGCACTGCCCCTGTTTTTAAAACATGGTCTTAGAAACAGTGACCTATTCTTTGACCTCCAGAAATGAAACACAGGGTTATAAATCATATTTATTGAAAATATATTCCTGTATTTTATTGAGAATTGTATGTTTGTCTTCATAGATTTGTTGAAGATGTATTTATTGAAAACATATGTTTTGGGAGCTATATTTATTGGGGATTTTAGATTTAAGTAATATTTATTACTTAAAAATTCTTTAGCAAGAGCCTAAAGTATTCTAAAATGCCACGAATATACCAAGAATATAAAAGTGACACATAATTGACTTGGTGTCTGCTCGCTTGTTTCTGGAGTCTAGTAGGAGAGACAGGGCGAACAAATGCACATGAATTATGTGGTTTGAGTAGAGCTTTTCAACTTTACAATGGTGTAAAAGTGATGCACCCTGAGAAAAACTATACTTCAGATTTTGAATTTTGATCCTTTCCTGGGATAATGTTACAGAACAATTCTGGTTATTGTTGTTGCTGTTAAGCTATGGCCACCACATTCACATGAGATTTTCAATGATTTAATATGAAGCAGATTTTTAATTGGATGACTTTGGCCATGATTTTACTAATGTAAATGTCTGAGCACACTGAAGATAGGGTAGGATAGGTTATTTTGTTGGGGAGGACAGTGCATTGCATTCTTCTTTGATTTACTGATATTTTCAATTTATCATTGGGTTACCTCTTCATATGCCCAATGGAAGCTAAGGACCATCTATAACTACTTCAGTTGTGGGGTGGGATATGAAGAGACATTTAAGGAACAACTGAAATGCCTAATGGAGTGAATCACAATGATTTTCCCAGGCAGCCTTTTTGATGAAGACATCAAGGAAACTGGAGTTTGCTCAACAGGGGCAGAGTGGGACTTTGGAAGAGAATTCCTAGAGGACAGGAAAGTAAACGCAAAGTCTGGGGAGAGGGAATGAACTCATGTACTGTAAGAATGGAGGGGAGGCCAGAGTGCCTGATGAGAGGCTGGAGAGATGAGCTGGCTGTCATCTAACAGAACTCCGGTGGCCATGCAGAGAGGAGACTGTCTCCATCATGAAAACCCCAAGAAGCCACTAGAGGCTACAGCAGTTGAGACTTCAGAAGGTAACTTCTGGCTTCCTTACTCTGTCTGTCTGTCTGTCTATTCATTTTTACATCCTGACTGCAATTTCCCCTCCCTCCTCCCTCCTCCCTACCCAGTCCCTCTCTCCTCTCCACCTTCCCCCCCATTCACTCCTCCTCCATTTCTCTTCAGAAAATGGAGGCCTCCCATGGATATCAACCAGCCTTGGCATATCAAGTTGTAGTAAGGTTAGGCACCTCCTTTCCTATTAAGGCTAGATATGGCAACCTACTAGAAAGAAAGGGGCTTCAAATGCTGGCAACAGAGTCAGAGACAGCCCCCGTGCCTGCTGTTAGGAGTCTCACAAGAAGTCCAAGTTACACAACTTTGGCACATACGTGGAGGGCCTAAGTCAGGCTTCCTGGTTGGCAGTTCGGTCTCTGTGAGCCCTTCATGAGCCCAGGTTAGTTGATTCTATGGATTTTTTTTTGCAATGCCCTTGAACCCTCTGGCTCCTATAATCCTTTCTCCCCCTCTTCCACAGGATTTCCCAAGCTACATTTAATGTTTGGCTGTCTTATACTATTTTTTTAAATATTTTTTTTATTTTTAATATTTTATTATGTGTATGTATATGTGTGCCTATGAGTGAGTGCTTGTATATGCATGTAAGTACCAACAGAGGCCAGAAGTAGGTGTGAGATTCCCTGGAGCTGGAGTTACAGATACCGTAAGCTGCCTGATATGGAGACTAGGAATCAATTCCAGTCCTCTACAAGAGCAGCAAGTGCTCCTATTTCCGGAGACATCATTCCAGCCCCCTACCCTTTACATTTTTATTTTTAATTATGTGTATGTGGTACACACACACACACACACACACACACACACACACACACACACACACA
>CAJQZJ010032904.1:3772926-3818112 GCA_907164525.1 Lophiomys imhausi
GGAGACAATGAAGCATGGGCTGTGTTATAATTTGAATGTAAAATGTCTCCCGACAGGTTCACGTGTTTGGACATTTGATTCCCAATGGTGCTACTCTTTTGGAAGGCTGTAGAACTTGTAAGATATGGAGCTTGTTGGAGGAAGGAAATCACTGGGCAGGGGCTTGAGGTTTGATAGCCAGGCTCTAACTTCTCTCCACCTTCTGCCTTCTGACTGCAGAGACAGCATTACCAGCCATCTCCCACGCCTTCTCCACTCTGAGGAACTGTATCACCTCATGTAGTAAGCCAAAGTAAACCCTTCTCCTTTAGGCTGTCAGGTACTCCATCAGAATGAGAAAAACAAGAACAGCATAAGTAACTGTGACTGGTCTTATTTAGAAATAAGGTCTTTAGGATGAAGGAGATGATGAGTGGGTAAAGTGTGAGAACCTGAATTTGAATATTTAGAAACCCAGTAACCCCAGATTACAGGATCACAGCATATACCTGTAATCCCTCTGCTATGGTGAGATGAGAGGGAGAGATGTAATGGTCCCTGGAAGCTCTGGACCAGCTAGCCTGCCTGGTGTACACAGTGGCAAACAACCAAAGAATAAAGTGGAAGGCACTTCCATGGGCACATGCACTTCCATGCTCCCACACATGAACAAGCATGTGTATGTGCACATATAAATATAAACATATGTATATACTTTATCTGGACATGGTTGTGTGCACCTGTAGTCTCAGCTACTTGGGAAACCGAGGCAGAAGGATCATTTGAGCACAGATTTTGAGACCCGCCTGATCAACATACTAAGAATGATTTTAAAAACTAGGCTCTTCAATGATCAAGTTAAGATGATCAAGTATAGCTTAGGGTGGCCATACTACAATACAGCTGTTGCTCTCAAAAAAGGGTAGATTTGAACATAGAGACAGGCATGTGTCCAGAAAATATTTTCTGTAAGCCAAAGAGGACCTGAGGACCCCCCCCCCAAGATCACCAAGAGAAGCTTGGAACATCTCGTTTTCACAGGCCCCAGAAGAACTCATCCCTGCTGACACGTTGATATGGACTTCTGGACTTCAGGAACAGAGTCAATACATTTCTGGGCCCTGCCCATGTCATTTGTTTCTGTGTCTGCAGTGATATGCTGGTGTGCCTTACACCAGAGCAAGCTGTCACCTGAAGAACTGTGTTCCGAGAGATCACAGTCTGATCTCTTCTAATTCTCCCCTGCTTCTGAGAGAATAACAGATTATCATAACCAAGAGTCTGAAACATGAGAAGTTGTTATAGGGCAGGATATCCCCTGATGCCTGTCCCACACCTATCGGCACCAGACAATTACTTCTTGTCCCTCTATTCCTGAGCATCCAGCATCACACTCTACCTCTTCAGGGGCCTTCCTCTGCCCTCCAAGCATCTTTAGGTGGACCTCAATGCCACTTGACATTCTTCCTCTTATTAGTCCTTCCCTCTGGTCTTTTATAAACTAGGATCAGGCAGTTCTTGTCTAGGGCTGGAGAGATGATGGCTCAGTAGTTAAGAGCGGCTTCTCTGTAGCCTTGGCTCTAAGTACACATCCAGCCCACTTTTCCCTAGACATCAGCACACCTAGCAACACCAACCAAACTTTTGGAACAACTCCATTCAGATTCCAGGCTAGTCTATGCTGTGAATTACGGTGTTTCTGCTGTGCATTCAAAGTTTTCCACTCTTACAGAAACATAACATTTTAATTATGGAAAACAGGCTCTAAATATTTTCCTGCCATCATTCTTCAGTGTATAAGTACCAAATTAGTGTATCTTTGGATTGGGTAGGGTTAGAATGTTTGATTTATTTTTGGTTTTTAGAGACAGGGTTTCTCTGTGTATCCCTGGCTGTCCTGGACTCACTTTGTAGACCAGGTTGGCCTTGATCTCACAGAGATCTGCTTGCCTCTGCCTCCTGAGTGCTAGGATTAAAGGTGTACTTCACTATGCCTGGCAGAATGTTTAATTTTTAAAATTGTTGAAGACAAGCAAGATGGGTCAATGAGTAAAGGATTCTGCCACCAAGCCTGACAACCTGAGTTCAATTCCTGCAACTCACATAATCCTGTAATTTGTCCTTTGACCTCCACATGCATGCCATGTCATGTGTGCATATGTGTGCATGCATGTATGTGTGTGCCTGTGTGTATGCACATATACACATAGATTTAAAAAAAACTAAGTTGCTAATTTGAGCTTTAATTAAAAAAATCTCTGAATAAATTCTGTCTTCAGATTAGAACAGAACTTCCAACAATTTTAAGGTTATATGAAGAGAAATTTTCAGCATTAATAATTAAAAAATCAAAATGTCAATAAACTCTAGAAAAAGTCAAGATGTTCTATGTAGGTAAGTCTTGACCTGCAGTGTGAAATATTCATTCAAACCTTAATTCTTCATGTAAAAATAAATTAAGATATTCATCTCATTCATATACAGATTAATTTTTGTCCTTAATGAATAGTAATATTTCATATACACATAAATATCAAAGAATTGTTTTAAAATATAATTTCATTATGATTCATCATTAGTAAATGTTTGATTTATAATCATTTTATATAGATTTTATATACCTTCATACCCGAGGTCTGCTCTTATAGAAATATAATGTTTCAATTATAGAAAATATTTTCAGTATTTCTCTTCCATTATCTCTCAGCACGTGAGTGCCAAATTAGTGTATCTTTGGAATGGACTCTGTTAGAATGTGAAAGGGGTTATGGTTGGGAAAAGTTTAAGGAATGTCAGTTTAAATCACCAGTGGCCAGCCCATTGGTAAATTGAAGTCCTCCGGAGCTACCCAGTCCTAGTCACATTTGTTTAGAAACCTCTTCAATTGGCATTTTGTAAATTATTGCTCCCCATGGCAAGACTGTACCCTAAGCTAAACTTTGCTTCTCAGATCTACAAAGATGGGGGATTGTTCTAGAAAACGGTTACGGTTCTTACCTGCTATGACATAATGGTTCTAGAATTTCATTCTTGTTTCACGGTCTCTGTTGACTGCTCCATTTCTTTTCCAGCCCTTTGTCTTCTGCATTCCAAAGCTTTTCATTTCATATATGCCTTTGAGGAGTGTCTCAAAATAAAAGCAAGATTGAAATTTAAATCTCGTGCAATATCCAGTGTGAAATAGCAGATAGGCATGCATTGCTAAATGAAGGGAACATATTCTGAGAAATGTGTCCTTAGGCTATTTCATCACTCTGTGAAGATCACAGAGGGAGCTCACCTACACTGAGATAGTTCCCAGTGTTTGGTGATGCAACCTCCTGGGACCACTGCCCGATATGCAGTCACCTTTGATTGAAATGTCAAGGCATATGGCTGTCATGGTAATGACTGATTATTGCACTGAATGAGAAGTGTGTGTGTGTGTGTGTTGAGTGAGAAGTGTGTGTGTGTGTTGAGAAGAGTGTGTGTGTGTTGAGTAAGAAGAGTGTGTGTGTTGAGTAAGAAGAGTATGTGTGTTGAGTAAGAAGTGTGTGTGTGTGTGTGTGTGTGTGTGTGTGCTGAGTGAGAAGTGTGTGTGTGTGAGTGAGTGAGTGAGTGAATGAGAAGTGTGTGTGTGTGTGTGTGTGTGTGTGTGTTGAGTGAGAAGTGCGTGTGTGTTGAGTGAGAGGTGTGTGTGTGTTTTGAGTGAAGAAGTGTATGTGTGTGTGTGTGTGGGGGGGGGGGGTGTTGATGCCTTTCATTTTTCCATCCTGCACTACAAACTTGACATGTAGTTATGAATATTTTTCCAACCTTATAATGAAGACTGGGCTTACGTAGATAAAGAAACCCTCCTAAGGCTAAATAGGAACAGTGGAGCTGGACATTGCACCCAGACAGAGACAAGTAACCCAGGATTTGAACCAGTCTGCTAAGCTGTTAGCTAGAGGGCAAGCTGGGCATGGTGTGATATACACCTGTAATTTAACAGCCAGAAGGCGGAAGCAGGAGGATTGACAGCTCCATGCTAGCCTGGACTACACAATGAGACCCTGTCCAAAAAAAAAAAAAAATGAAACCATCTCCCCTCGGACAACAGGGACCCATCTAAGGGTTTCTGAAGGATCCAAGGCCTGGCTTGAGGCCCAAGAATTTTTATTTTGAAGTTCTCAAGGCCCACTTCTGAAATACATTGTCTCAGTGCCCAGAGGATGCAAAAATGCCAAGTGAGCTAAGGCTCCTCACACTGTTCATTGAGGAAGAATTTATTCTGCCTTAATACAATGCTTCATAGCCTTGACTGCACATTGGAAGCACCTGGGAAGGTTTAAAACCTCACCACTGAGTCTGATTTAATTGGGGTGAGCGGCTGGCTGAACACGGTGTGTTTTACAGGATCCTGGGGGTGATTTTGGTGTGCAGTTGGGGCTGAAAAACCACTCCCTTAACACTGCCAACTCACTGGCTGTGGGTAGCCATATAAACTCTGTCTTCGATTTTTTTCCCCTGTGTTTAATACTGGTACCTATTACAGTTTGGTGAGAACTAAATGAATTAATACACTCAAAACATTTAGAAATGTGTCCAGCATCTAGCAAATGTGACAGGAGCACTGCCCTTTGTCATCATTGTTGTATAGTTGGTGTATTTTTTCCTGTTTTTCATTTTTCTCAGCATGTTCTCATTATCATGGCCTCTTTTACATATGGGTGAGATTTTAGGTCTTTTCTAGCATGGACTACCTTACAGCCCCAAATTAACTTGGGCCATCTGGCATCCCTCAGCTCGGCATCCATGTACTTTCCTTTCTTGCCCTGATAGAGGCTGCTCTGCTCTTTTAATGTTGTTTATTGGAAAGAGCACTGTACTGGGAGTCACGAGACGTTCTTCTTTGCAATCTAAATTCCCAAAACATCCTGTTGAAAATCATTTGGCTCATCAGTGTGAGTTTTCTTTCTGGAGTCTCAATTCTCTTCTTGTACATTAAATATCTCTATGCCAGGGTCCTAACTTTTTTTAAAAAAATAATGTAGCCCCATATTAAGTTTTAATATCAGAGAGTCTAAATCCTCCAACAATTTTCTGTTTTTACTATAGTTTTTGTGATTCAAGTTTCTTTATACTACTGTAAGAATTTTAGAACCAGCTTGTCAGTTTCCAAAAAAAAAAAAAATGCAGTCTAGGATTGTAACAATTTTGATGCAATTGCATCAAACTGCTGGACCAATTTATGCAATCAGTAGATACATTTCCCTAATTATAGCAAAACCTTCATGTCATGAAGGCTATCAGAATCTCTCGAGAGCTACAAGGAAGTCTAGACTCTCCCCAACTACCTCATTCTCATTACTCTCACTTTGTTTTCTGTTTTTATAGCCCAATATAGCTCTCCCACACTACCTGACTTCTTATCTCTGTAGTAAAAAGTCTTAGAAATATTGTATACAGGTGTTTTGAAATTAAATTCCCTGGATGTTACCTGATTGGTTCCATTTGGACCAATTAGCTATGGACATTAGGGCAGACAGCATGACAGACCATACTATGCAAACTTGTCAAGATGAAAGTTCTTTGAGAAGTTTATGGGTTAGTTAGTTAGATATGACTGAACATCAGTTATGATTTCTGCTCTTCCATGTAACCTATGAATTTCCACTGAGTTTTCACACATTGATGAGCTTGTGCCCAGCCATGCACCCACACCTGTAAAATGAGCTTTAGAGTCTCATATAAAACTGCCAACTGGAAGTATCCACTTAAAAACCCTGAAGAACCAATTCTCAACGTGTCAAAGACTGAACTCATCACCTCACTCCAAAAACTTGGCTCTCCCTCCTTGTGCCCTATCCATGGTGAAGGAACCTTAATTGATACAATGAGCCAGTTGAAAAATGTGAGAATTGCCCTAGTCTCTTTCCACCACTGAAACCTCTTACCATCTCCCTCCTCTGTCACCAAAGTCACTTTAACATCATTTCCCACTGTGTCTTTCTTTCATATTAGTTGCTTTTGTCCCCTCTGTTCTGCTTCCATGATTGGCTACTGCTTTGGTCAGGCTCCATCATTGCCAACCTTTGTCCTTGGCACAACCTCCCTATTGGTCTCGTCGGGTTTCATAATGTTCCCTTGCTGATGTATTCTTCACAGTTCTCTGGAGAGGTCTTTCTAAAACACAGATATGTTAATTTCTCACTGATGATGAGTCTTTGGAGAAATCACTGTAGTTTTGCAATGTGTTCAAGTAACCAGCAAGCCCATGCCTTGGTATCTGGCTGCTAATCACTTCTCCAGCAAGAGGTATTTACAGTTTATGAAATTTGACAGGCTATTTCCTGTTTCTCCTCCTTGTTTTCCTCTGATATTCCCACTATCTGGAATGTTTTTACTCTACTCATCAGTCTTTTTCTCCAAACCAATATCTAGCACCTCTTGAAAGCTCAACCCAAACACTATCTCCTATCAAATATTTCCTAGGGAATATGTGTAGCTTGATTGTGTGGCTCCAGCACTTAGCTTAATGCCTGGTGTGACACATGAGCTCAATCTGTGTTCAGAATGCTCCTAAATTGAAATTCCACAGTTAGGACTTTGGGCAAAAGTGCCTGGGTGGATTGCAGCTGCAGATCCTTCGTGCAGCAACAAACCCTCTACTTCCCCATCATTATACGATTCCCCACAGACTTCCCGGGTGGTTTCTCTCAGCGCTGTGTGTCTCAGTGCACTGACCACAGCCTGAAAGGAGTGAACCACATGGCCCCTAGGGCCATCTCTGCTGCTGGACCCTGCTGCAGACAGAAGGGAGCCTGGGAGAATGTGGGAGGGTAGAGACAGACTCCTTGGCCATCCACACAGTATGAAGATGATTCCTTCTATGATAATAGAGAAGTCACA
This sequence comes from Lophiomys imhausi, assembly GCA_907164525.1. NCBI lineage: Eukaryota > Metazoa > Chordata > Mammalia > Rodentia > Muridae > Lophiomys > Lophiomys imhausi. The sequence goes on from CAJQZJ010032904.1 coordinate 3,779,779, forward strand.
ATCAAATGCAGATCTCTTAGCATTCAGAGTCCCAGTCTCAGCTATGGGAAATTTGCTGATGCTGCTAACCCACTCTGGCCAATTTCTAATCATCAAGCAAGCACATTTATCTGTTTCTATCATTCAGTTTTTTTTTTCCCCAGGCTACACTTTATGCAACTCCCTACCTACTGTTTTCTTTCCCTCAGGTTTGTGTAAATATCTTGTAGACAAAAAGCAAAGTAACCAACCCATATAACTTGACGGGAAAAGTGAGAGATATGAAGGTGACTTTTCTTGTTCATGTGACCAAATATCTGACAAGATGCAATTTAATTGAAGAAAGGCTTGTTTTGGCTTAGAGTTGTACCAGATGCGTCCTACCATGGTGGGAAAGGAACAGCGTCAGGAGTGGGAAAGCAGCTAGCCACACTGCTCCCATAGTCAGGAAGCAAAGAGCCACAGGCTACAAAAACACAAGGCCCAGCCATAGAGACTCACTTCTTTTAGTGAGAGTCCACCTCATAGCATTCTAAAACCTTCCCAACTCAGAGCCCCAGCTAGGGACCAGGTATTCAGACACATGAGCCTGTGGGGGACATTTCACATTCAATCCACAATGCTGGGGAAGAATAGATGTTCTCATTTTTTTAAAAAGACATAAATGTATATTTTATAAACTTTGTATTGTGGGTAAAATAACTAGCAATTGAAACTGACTGGTAGGTATTTTAAAGGAAAGTAAACTTGTGATTTCCAAGAGTCCTGTGGGTCACTGGGAGCAAATCATGACAAATGAACCTGATTTCTTTCTCAGCCCTGTTTTCAACCAGACCATGGAATAATAGCAATTCATATTCATCAGAGGTATTACAATGCAAAGACTCTTCCAAATATGTCATCTCAGCGAAGTAGTACCGCATCCTGGAGACATCAAAGGTCTTTTGTGCTTGGTACCCGGATACTTCCCTGAGTGTCTTCTCTATTCGTGTATCTCTAAGTCATACACACAATGAAAGATGACTTCATCCAATAAATGACAAGGACTTTAAGAGTGTTATCTTCTTTTTGAAGTTAGCAAAGCATATAGTTAGTGTGTGAGAAACCAGGATTTTCATTCACTTAGGTAGAGATAGCTGGGTCTGTTTCAGCGATGGAGGATGAGGAGGACAGACTTGGCCTATCCTCTCCAAACAATTGATAAATAAGCTGGTCTCTGTGACCAGCAACAGTAATAGGTAGGTGACATGTTGAGTATCAAAATTCAAGTTTATTTTTAAGGAGCCAGACAAGAAAGTGGATCAAAAATAATAGGGATGACTTTGTCAGATTTAGTGAAAACAATATAAGGTATGCCCAGTGGCTGTGGTAAGAGTCTTGCTCTGTGTACTATTTTTGGCTAAGGGAGGACAGACCATTTCTTAGCACACAGGGAGGTAAAGATGTCAGCGGTAGGTGTGTGCATGAGCTCTGCAGTACCAACTGACTGAAGGCCATCACGTGGTACGGTTTAAACATGTGCAAGTCTTACTTGTCAATTACACTCCATTATACTGAAAAGAGAAATAAGAGAAAAAAGTCTTATGTGAACGATTAAAAACATCTCATTTCTTGAGTGTGGAGCCACGGAGACACGTTTAACAGCAGTAGGCGTGTAGGGGACTTCAGGACTGAGGGTGGCTATAAGATGATAGGATGGACATTGTGGACCCCCTACCACTTGGTCTTCTGCTGCGTTCAAAGAAGCTTAGTGTCATGTAGGATGAAGGCGAAGATCTCGAAGTTCTTTGTGCTAATCAAATTGCATGTGGTCAATTTGAAAACTTAAATCCGACGTGACACCTTTTGAAAGGAATATTGAAAAGGAGGAGGCCATCTGGGGAACCTTCTGGACATGGCAAATGGTGTCAGAAACAATATCTGAGAACTGCCTTGAATACTCTGGATAAATCTCCAATAGTGGGGAAAACTCTGTGGGGAGCATTGAAATTAAGGATCCACCTGGAAGGAAGATTTGACTTTATATAGATCTAGAGAACAGATAAGACATTTTCAAAGGGAGATAGCCAATGAAGTCTACAATGTGTCCTACTCAGGCACAGGGCATGGCTTTTATGGCTCTTGTATACTTCCCTGTGATAATCCTTTAAGCCAGAACCATTGTTCACTTTCATTTAGGGATAGAAGGAAAAAAAAAAAACTTTGAAGCTTACGAAAATTAAAATACCTTGCCCAAGCTCCAACAAGTAAGGCCACAGGCACATGTACACCCCCAAAACATATTATGTACGCATCATTTAATTTACAATAACATGGGGAGAAACTGTAGATTGAGATACTTAGAACTTCTAAAATTTTTGTGATTCTGGAAATTATCTTTTTGGAACTCATCATTCACAGGGCCTGCTTAGCATCTACTGGGTGATTGGGAACAGGTAACGACTTGAATGAGCAAGAGCTCATTTTCTAAAAGGGAACCAACTTGGTGCACTGCTGAAGGAATTCTAGCTCTGCTGTCAAGCTTTCTGGCTATTTGTGTCAAAGCTGAATTGGAAAGGGCGGGTTGCCCAGGACAGCTAGTAATTAGAGTCCAACCCACAAATTCATGCACTGGTCTGGCTGCTGGCGTGGGAAGGACAGGGCAGAAGGCACCTTCAAGGGGCAGTGAAAGGAAGTAGAGGAAACAGTGGGCAGCAGCCACAGGAACTGACCACTGGACAGTTGACCTCTGGTCTTGATTTGGATGAAGATGTTTACTCTTCTCTGCCTCCCAGGCCTCTCCCTTCCTGCCCAAAGGGCTATCTCAAGTCCCTGGCAAGGTGATTAATTGGATACATTGTCTCTGTGTGTCCCACAGTAACATAGACTATCCCATGGTCCCTGCCAAGAAGCACTGTTGCCCTGGGACTCACAATGGGAGCCAGAATTACTCTACCTTCAGAGTTGTATAGAGACCTCTGCCTTTGTCCAGTCCTGTAGTCTGAGGCCATGATCCATGAAAGAACCTGAATCAGATGCCTGATTCACTCCAGTCTTGCCTGAGTTCGGGATTAATGGTGTAGTGAAAATAGTGATACAGAGACAGTGTAGAACTTGAGTCTGATGGGGTTTGTGCCTATTTGTTTTTTTGGTAAAGTAGTATGAAAAGTCTGCTTACCAAGCCCCTTCACTAGTCAGTGGACAATATCAGTCACTTCCTTTTAGTATAGCAGAAAAGTTCATAATTCTGTTATGAAATTCCCTTCATGCATTTAAGAATAATCAAGTCCCTAAAGCACCTTGGTATATGTGAGTTCTGCCTCAGTAGTTGCCACCTCTGAGACTAACCTTGAGAAAAGTGTAAAATAAGTAATCATTAATTTATTTAGGAATAATAAACTATTATGCATAAACAGAATTTTTCTGAAAAAAAATCAAATAGTTTACAAAACAAAAATACATAGTGAGAACACTGGCATTGTTCTACATTTAATAAAATCCTTTTGATGTCTGGCTTAAGAGAGGGCAGCAGGAGCAACTGGGGATATTGACTTTAATCCATGTGGGCAAATCTCTGCCCCAGGAACCTTGCAGCATGCTTCTGTAAGCAAAGGAGGAAGGTGGCCCAGAGCACACAGTAGAGTGACTGCCTCTCCCTATTCTGGATACTTGCAAAGAGAACCCCACTGAGAAGGTGGGATCTGCTTCCTCTGAAGCTGAGGAGACTCCTCCAACTGTTTACAGACAGTATATAAAGCCTCAAATGCCATCCTCCACCCCACCCTCTGAGGCTCGTCCTCTTGCCTTCCTAGTTCTTTATATTATCCCCTCTTTTTCCTCCCTTATCTCTAATCTGGGCTCTTTTTTTATATCCAGGAAAACAAAATGAGACAAATTAAAAAGAAGAAGATGAAGAAGAAAAAGAAGAAGAAGAAGAAGATGAAGAAGAAGAAGAAGAAGAAGAAGAAGAAGAAGAAGAAGAAGAAGAAGGTAGGTTCTAACTGCCCATTTTCAGGGTCTTGTGGTGTATTGTTTGAGTGAAAATCATGGGGAAAGGAATAGTATTTTGCACCCTTTTAGATAACCACAGAGACCTTTTATTTTATAGTTATTATTATTACTATCAAACCAAAGCATGTTAGTTGTTCTACAGAGCACATGCATGTATCTGTGAACTTTTCATACACTCCTTTATCTGACATGAACTTTCAATGGGTCTTTTTACCCAGATACCATTTTCTAACATCATACTTGAACATTTGGAAAATATTGACTTTTTAATCTGAATTATGCAGATATCCTAAATGTTGTAATACCCCATTATACAATATTTTAAAAAAATCATATCCATTAATATCACTACCAATCTGGTTGAAAGAAATTTGTGATACTGGAGAAAGGCCAAGCTCACAGTAGCAGATACAAATTTTTCAAAATTCTAATTTTTGCTCCAACACTCAAAATTTGTCACTGACATCAAGTCCTGTCAGTTGCTTTCCTTGAATTGACAAGCTTGCTTTGTTCACTTTCTTTTTTTTTTTTTTTTTAAGAAAGTGTCTGCCAAGACTTAACAACCAGTGTGTCTGTCAGTCATTTCTTCAAGAAAAAAATATATATTGTTCCATGGAAAAGCGACTAGTTGAACTCACAGCTCAATTGGTTGCATCAAGTGCTTTTCCTTAAGAATGCAAGATGGTGTGCTTTGTGTGTGTGTCCCATTTTGTCATAGAAAATGTTTTAGATGTGTGTGTCCTCAAGGGTCCAAATTTAACAAAATTCACACCACTTACTGCTTCCTCATAAATATTAAGGAAACAGGCTTGCCTCCCCCCGCCCCCCACTTGAGTATGGTGTTGAAGTAGGCAGTGACAGTAGAGGACTAGCGTCTTGATTTATTTGGAAGCTCTGGTAGTTAGAGCCACCACTGCACCATCAGTGTAAACGTTAACTTAGAGAAAAGTGGCAAATAACATCTGAGAATTATTATGAAAATAGTGTCGACTTTGTAGACCTTCTGAAAGGTTCCCTGGGCCCCAGAGGCCCAGACACTGCACTCTGAGAACCACTGGGCTAAATGTGGAAGGACCTTATTAAAATGCAAATGTCATCTAAGAGGGATGGGCAAACACCATAAAACCCTTGGCTGTCACTCTCAGCTTTGTGTAGAGGCAGGAGGGCTCAGCAAGCGGGACCCTCACCTTTGGGAGTCAGAGAAACCCACCCGATGAAGATTTTTAGGCTTCTCGATTACGAAGCTCTGTAAGTGATGAGCCTTTTGAGGTTTTTTTTTTTTTTTTGGTAATGAAAGTAAAAATGCTCAAACTTAAAATTTTCTACAGGAATACACTGTGAGTATCTAGGGAAAGACTGCTGCTCATGAACTGGAGAATGATAATGTATCTGGAAGACATCATGTATTCTCTGAGAATCCACCAAGATTAGCCAGCAGTACCCTGACAAAGGATTAAAGATCACCTTCAGTTTTATGATCACTCATTCACAGAACATTTGGTGATCAGCTACTGCACACCAGTTTCCAATTTTATACTAAGAAGGGCACAACATAATGACAGACCTGATGTAGTATATTCAAATAAGGGAAGATGGATTTTGATCTCAGGCTTGGACCCATTGTATCAGGTGAGGTATACTCTTTAAATTCACTCAATTTTCTGTCTTTGCTTGAAAAGGGAATTTAATAAATGCTTTACTTTTTAAAAAAATGTATAATATGGTTAATGCAGTCATTAATTATAATTTAATCCAATTTAAAAATAATTTGGGGACATGTGATTCTTTAAATTTTTTTAAATTTATTTTTGCATGTAGTATTTTGCCTACATCTGTGTTCCACATGCATGCAGCCCAGCAGAGGCCAGAAAAGGACATTGGAGTCACAGAGAGTTGTGAGCTCCCGTGTGGGCCGTAGGGATTGAACATAGGTCCACCGGAAGAGCACCCAGTGCTCTCAACTGCTGAACCTTCACTCTATCCCAAAATAAATGTGCTTTTCTCCTTCAAATGTAAAAATAAACTTATTTATTATAAATAAATAAGCCTGTGCATTTGGCTGATGCCTGCAGAAGCCAGGAGAAGACAACAGATTCCCTGGGACTGGAGTTATAGGCAGCTGCCGGCTGCAATGGGGGTGCTGAGAATCAAACCCCACTCTTTTGGTTAAGAACACCGGCTGCTCCTCTGAGGAACTATGTTCAATCTATGTTCAAAGTGCTCTTAACTGCTGAACCATCTCTCTGCTCCTTGAGGGAGTATGATTCTTCGAGCCTATCTTGAAGAAATGGCTTTACGTGGATGGAGTAAGAAACCTCTTCTGGTCCTTGGGCTGAGAGATAAGCTAGTGATAAAACACTTATCCAGGGCTTAATTCCAGCACCACAAAACTGAATCAATAAAGCTGCACAAGCACATCCACATAGGAAGCTAAGGAAGATGAGGCAAAGCTCATAAGGCCTCCACCCTTCTTAAAAACTACAGGCAATGAAGGAATGCTGCGAGCAGGAGAAACAGTATTCCCAAAGACGAAAACACCAATTGGACACAATATCAAATGGTCAGCCCTTGAAAGCATATATGTGAACACATTGCATATCATTTACATATTACATACATATACATATTATTCAGACTGAGTAGGTTACTGCTAGGATATATATGAATATAGGTGTGCATATGTGCATGCAACAACAATTAATGAACAAAGACTCAATGGATTTGAAAGAGAGCAAGGAGAGGGTATATGGGAGAGTTTGGAGGGGAAATGATCTAATTACAATCATAAAGCTAAAAGAAATAATTAAAAGTGAAAGAATAAACAATGTCTTTCTAATCCTTGATCTCTGACTTTAGCATTATAACATCTGTGTAATTTGAAGAGCCCTGGGACAAACTGTGTTACTATAATAACACAATGGCATATAGAAGGTGCTCAGCAGCTCTCAGCTTAGAGACCCTATGGTGAGACCATGGTGACAGGATCCTCTGCTCTCAAGATCGAATCTCTTACCTTTAAGCTCTGTTGGAAGGAACTGACTTGTAGGAATGATTAGGCAAAATCTTGGTTGGGTATGAGGAGGAAAAAGAGGAATTGTAACCGTTAAGAACATGTGGGGCGCCGGGCGGTGGTGGCGCACGCCTTTAATCCCAGTACTTCGGAGGCAGAGGCAGGCAGATCTTTGTGAGTTCGAGGCCAGCCTGGTCTACAAAGTGAGTCCAGGACAACAAGGATACACAGAGAAACCCTGTCTCGAAAAACCAAAAAAAAAAAAAAAAAAAAAGAACATGTTGGGGCAGACAGATGAGGGAGTATCCAGGACTTGGTGTAAAGTGTCTGCAGGTTATAATTAGTGATGTATATGAATATGCATATGCACTGGAGGTGCTCAAAGGAGAGCCCCAGAGACTGACAGCTGGTTTCCCAGTCCTGTTAGGGAAGCCAAGAGACAATGAGCACCCAGGGAAGATACCTCTCCAGAGCAAATATTGTGAGATTCAAAGGCTGAGCTGCTTCCTGGATTTGACCTGGAAGTTTGTAGGAAGGCAGGTGATCCATTTGGTTGTGAGCTTTGTATATTTTATGAAGCTAAAACAAATATTAATAGTCATTATTAAGCCCCTGGGAATGACTGTAATTCCCTTACCCATTAATCACTTTACCCAAGGACCCTCCAGGATAAATAAATAGTGATCTGTGGTGAGGAGTGGTAAGGAGGAGGGTGGTGCCCGTTGTCAAGGTAATCTTTACACTACATAAGGTAAGACTCAGGGAAGCTGGGTAGAAGGCTTGCAAGCATCAAGACCTGAGTTTGAATTCCCCAACATCCACATTTAGAAAGCCAAGTGAGGCTGTAGATGCCTATAACCCCAACTTTGGAAGACAGAGACAGGAGGATTCTAAGATCCAGTTGGCCAGATACATATCTAGGCAAAATGGCAAGCTTCTGGTTTAGTGAGAAACTCCATCTCAAGGTAATAAGGTGGAGACAGACAGAGAAGACATCATGTTCTGCTCTGGTACATGCATAGGTAGCTGCATCTATCCACTCGCACGCATACACACCCACCACACACCCACATGCCCCACGGCACCTCCTACAATAATACTTTAAGTAGAACAGTTGTTATTCCCACTCTTTAAAAGGTGGTATGTTTCAGTTCTCAGCTTAAGTGCTGAGGGATCACCTGAACTCTGTACAAGGGATGGTAGCTCAGTAGAATAGGCAGGTGAGAGTGAGTTTATTCCTGCACCTATGCAATTATTACTCTTACTTTCTTATTCTCCCCCCCCCCACCAAACTCCAAGACTTAACAAGTTGCTGCCATACAATCCCTAGATAATAATGAGCTCTCAGCCTTCAGGACCTAGATGTCTCTGACTATACAGGAAACTTCTGGGGGTATACACCAGAGGGTCGATGTGGATGGCATTACACATGGATGCTCAGCAAGAAACAAATTCTTTGAGTGGGTTTGAAATTATTGCTCATGTGATCCTGTATAAGAAAATAGCTTCCAGAAGCCACTTAGCACTATGGTCACCTCTCAGACGCTCTCTTGTCCCAGAGTACTGCCCAAATGCCATTTAGGCAGTTTTGAAGCCACCTGCTTATCTGGCTAGTAGATTTCAGAGAGAGAAGTTCAAAGGAGTCATCTTGACTTGGAACAGACATCTTCCCAGTTAGTTGGCTACAAGTTAGAATCATGTGGAAATTAACACATACATACTCCAAACCAACTCCTGGAGCTCAGGTTGCACCACATATAACTCAACCAGACTATAAAAACTTTCCACATCCACGGAACTACACTATGATGCCTGGGTCAACAGTAGTGATGTACACACAAATTCTTCTATATAACCAGAATTAACTATTCCCATAGCTGAATTCCCATGTCATTGAAAGAGGTTTCCTAGTAGAAGAGGAGTTACCATGTTCCAGTAATATGAGAAGAGCCAACGTTTTGGACTCCTGGGTTCAAATTCCCGTTCATTGTTACTGACACCACATAGCTTCCAGCAGCAAAACAGACGTAAGTCAGGACTGTCTTGAAGTGAAAGGCCTGAGTTCTGTCACCACCAGTGGGAGCTCACACCTCTGTCTTCTCACCGTGTAGAATGTGTATATTAGTGCTGCAGATTTTTTTCTCTCTGCCACATTCTTGTCTTGCGACCATGAGGAATGAGACACATGGACCACAAGGAGATTTTTATTAAGAAAAAGAATGAAAGAGAGAGCTCCGAGGTAAGGCAGGAGAGGCCTGAAGGGATTGCTAGCACAGGGTCTTACTTAGAGGCTATAGGTGCTTTGAGATAGGGGAACAGGCCAGACTTTATATATTAATGAGGCTAAAAACTTGGAGGCCCTCCATAGGATTATGGAATCTGGCCGTAGTCTGATGGGCCATCTAGACACAAAGGAACAGGGAGGTTCTGTGAAGGGAGATAGGTATAGTGCTCAAGCTAGCTCATCGGTGGCATTTGAGCTCGTGCAAGATGATTGCATGCTGCCACTCCCCTGTGGGACTCCTTTGTCCCTTTCTATCTGCCTATTGTAAGATCTGCCTGCCTCCTGTCTCATTAATGCCTCCTTTACAGGAAGGTGTGGTCTGAGATAACAAAGTCTATAATTAAACTATGTGGTAGAGAGCTGGTGCACCACAGGCTAGTATCACAGGGACTTGTACATAGTCTCCTTACCCTAGGCAACCAGCCTGTGAGGATTGAGATGCCTGTGAGATTGGGGATCAGCACCTGAGACAGATGTGAAAACACCACGGAATTACTGTGGACTTGATTAATTTGTACAAATAAGAAATGCAGCCCATTTTCTCCTTCATTTCTGATCACTGTGACAGATGTGTGAAGAACAGGCTTGGAGATCAATAAGAATGGGATCAAGAGACAGTGTAAAAACTCTACAGGCAATGGTGGTAAAAGATGACAGAGGGTTAGAATAGGCCTCACAAGAGAAAATAAACTCAGATTCTCTTACACACTCAACACCAGTTTGCTTAGGAGATTTCTCCTTACCGGCAAACAAGCAAGCAATGCTACAGGGAACATTTTCTCATTTTAGCCAATCCTGACATTATCTTGTGCATTTGCTAGGCACAAGATAGGGATTCCCACAACACCTTTCTCAGGTTGGATGGATTTGTTAGAATTGCTTGCAGAATTCAGAGCAATATCTAGTTATGTATTCTGGTTTATTATAAAAGATATTCAGAAGGATACTGCTGAACAGCAGATGAAGAGATGCAAAGAGCAGGTTATAGCAAAAAGGAACCGAAGCTTCCATTCCCTTCCTGGGTGAGGAGCCTTTTAGTAATCTCTGTGATTTCTCATTGATGAGCAACTGAATCATCAGATCCTCTCCTGTCTTCTTCCATAGGCCCTGGGTGGACATGTGAAGAGCGCCATCTTTACAACACCATGTAGCCCAGACTAGTAAATGATGTATTCCTGTGAGTGAAAGCCTTGTGCATTTATCAGAGTGAATTAGGGCTGTAGAATCACACTGATGTATTAAAATCTTATCAGTAAAACTAGGGTCAAGAACTTATTAGCCACAACTGAACAAGGAGAGTGTGTAATGCCCTCACCTAGACCCTATGAAAAGAAAAGTCCCTAGCCCTGCTGATCTGTCATCTGCTCTCCTGATGTGTACACCAAAGGAACAGCAGGTAGAGAACTCCCAACTGTCCCAGGGATTTCAACTCAGCTACTATCAACCCTACTGTTGATACAAAATGCTCAAATTGCCACCTCCCTGTCCCTCTGTTCTTTCTCCTTCCATCCATCCGTCTGCCCATTTGTCTGTCTGGACATGGTCCTGCTGTTTGACCTCTGCAGCTGGACTCAACTCTGAAGCTCTGCTCAAACCTGTGGCTCTTAACAGACCTCCCGGTTCGTTATCCCATCCCCATAGGCTCTTGCATTTCTACCAGTTTTCCAGCTCTAACATAGAAAAACCATACATCTTAGAAACTCCTTGAACCCCTTGTTTGGCCATTTGCAGCCATTCTATAAAATAGACAGACAGACAGACAGGGATGTATTTACAATGGGATGCGTAATGTGTGAACTGAGAGTTAATGGTAGTAATTAAGATTAGGATAAAAGAAAGCCGGGCGGTGGTGGCGCACGCCTTTAATCCCAGCACTCGGGAGGCAGAGGCAGGTGGATCTTTGTGAGTTCGAGGCCAGCCTGGTCTACAAAGTGACTCCAGGACAGCCATGGCTACACAGAGAAACCCTGTCTTGAAAAAACCAAAAAAAAAAAAAAAAGATTAGGATAAAAGAATCCATGCTTGTTTGTCCAGGATGATCAGGGAGGGGGACTTTCTGGCTAATTGCTGACAATGAAATCACTGTGACTCATGAATTTGTTAATGAATTCTGACATTGTGGGAAGACACAAATGTGTTCATCTATACTTGACATAGTCCACTCATGACAATGAGTGTGCCAGGAAATGGGAGGGTGAGCCAAAGAAAAATATGTATTTAATAGTCACAAAGAGATGTAATCTAGTGAGGTGAGTTATAAAGTTATCATGGGGGGAACTTGGGGTTCAGGAAGAAGAATGGGAAGTTTTACACCACCCTCAACCTTTCTGGATTTCTAAGAATATGGAATACAGGTCAGCTTATTAAGATTTAAGTGATTTTGGAGAATAATTGAGATCTGAGGTTTGGCTATGTGGACTTGCAAATTTGTGAGTCATTTATGTTCAGAAAACACAACGGCAAACATATATGGGTGTGGTATTCCAGAGAGAAAAATGCATATGTAACATGTAGTTGTGAATCCATCTTTATAGAAGTGGTGTGAATCCAGAAGAATAGCAAAGGTTACCTACAGGAGACTATGAAGGAAAAAGAGCAGAAAGGAACAGGAACTCAGGATGCATCCTTAGCATCACTAAAGAACATCTACTGTGTTTCCTATACCATGTGAATGCTCCAGGAGCAGACACTGTGTTACACATGATAGGCATCTACTAAATATTGAATGCAAATGAATGGATCAATCTGTGCTGACTAGGCTTACCTTGACACAGCTAGAGCCATTTTGGGAAGAGATTTGGAAGTCAACTGGGGAAGTGCCTTCACCAGATTGGCCTGTGGACAAGCCTGTGGTATATTTTCTTAATTAGTGATTGATGTGGGAGGGCACAGGCAATTGTGCGAAGTGCCATAGCTGGGCAGATGGTCCTGCGATGTATCAGAAAGCGGGTTGAGTAAGCCTTGGGTAACCAAGCTTATAAAGAGCATTGTTCTATAGCCTCTGTTTCAATTCCTGCCTTGAGTTCCTGCAATGACTTCCTTTGATGACACACTGTGGTGTGGAAATGAAAACAAAGTAAACCTTTTCCGACCCAGGTTGCTTTTTGGTCATGGCAATCCGAATCCGAAGACACAATTAAACAACATTATCAACCAAGTGGGTGAGCTATGAAGATGTATTGCTGAGTGTCCATGGATGTGTTTAATTTGATGTGCCGTAGAAGTCAAGTGTTAAAGGAAAGACTGAGCCCATGAGGAAATACAAGGACTCTCAATCGCCCAGAGAATTATTACTAGGCCCATGGCTCACTCTGTCCTTTTAGCTGAGGAAGTTTCATGTTGTTCCACATGAAACAGATATTTAAAGCATTAAGAAAAGCAAAAATACCCCAGTGTATGAGGAGGCTCGTGGCCCTCATATGACTGCTGAACTGGAGTGGGGGACTGATATGTAGGGACACTCCACTCCAGAGGAGTGGGATGGAAGGGTAGAGAGTGGGAGGGCAGGACTGGGGGGGTGGAAAGAGGGTACTGTGATGGAGATATAACCTGAAGTAAAAAATAAACATAAAAAAGCTAAAATGGATTAGCTTAATTACACACTTTCAACCCATTGGTTTTATCTAATTAGGTTCATCTCCTGAGACATTTTAATCAAGATGGAAAATTATGCTCTTTGAAAAAAAAAAAAAAAGGACTGATTTTTTTTCTTCTGAGACCAAGATGCAATCTGATTCTTCTCTGATAGCTTTGGTCTCTGGTGTCTCCTTGCTAACCTCCTCATGCCCCTATGAACCATGGCCTTCAGCCTCTTTAAGAATCAGTGAACTCTCCCATTTTTTTTTTTCTTATGCAACCCTGGTTCCCACAAGGGAAGGAGAAGAAAAGGAGGGGGAAAAAAGCATTTCATTCACAGGCTTTCTTTAAAATATTGACCAGCTACCTGGTTTTGATTTGCCAATGAAAGTATGTTAGAGACTCAAGAAGGGGATATTGAAGCACCCTGCAAAATAAAGAAAAACAAACAAACAAACAAATAAATAAATAAATAAAACTAGTTTTTATGAGGAGAAATGGTCAATTATGGGGCCAGATGTTCTGGTTTGTCTATTTTCCTTCTCTGGGTGGGAAGGATAAAGGAATGTTAGAATAGTTAAGAACACTAGCTTCCATACCAGCTTAGGGTGGGTCTGTAACTCTTTCTTAAATCTTAGTCAAGGCACTTGAGCATAGTGCTTTATCACTTTACTCCCCAGTTTCCTTATCTATAGAATAAGAAAAAAATGTTTCCCATAGTTCCCAGCTCTATTTAGGAAGAAATGAGCTCATGAATATAATATATTTAGAACAGTGCCTGGCCTAAAATGAGTACTAAGAAAATAAATACCGCCAGACCTAAAGAGTATTTCAAGTGGTTTTATCCTTCCAGTCAACAGTTATGAATATAGTACAACCTTGACTTAGCATCATTCTGTGTTACTCCAAAGTTGTCTATAAGCATGATGAGCCAAAAATGGGGTTTGCTCAAGTAGTTATTGTCATTCTAGCTCTTTCTGATTGCTCTCTTATGGTTATCAAAGTCCAAGTCAGATTTGAGTTCCATAAACAACCAAGCATTCATCTTTTCTAGAACTTCCCTTAGCTATGAGCAGATTAAGAAAACATTACGTAATTCAGAATGGGAGTCTGGTATCCAAGGTATCTACATTCTATCCCTTGTATGACATATTTTTTGGAGTGGCAACTAAATAGTGCACACATTTGTAAATTAAAACCTTGGTTGCCTGAAACATCTTCAAGGATAAGAAGTAAAAGATACCATGATTCGTACCAGTCATTAAAAGTGCACAGAGGCCCTTATTTTCAGGCACTATTTTGGAACTGTATAGGTAGATTTTTCTTTATACTAGTAAAGTGTTTGTTTGTCTTTACTAAAGACTTCACTTTGTTCCTTCTTGGAGATGTGTGCCAAAAGTGGCATTAACAACAGTAACAAAATGTTTAATGAATGAGAAGAGTTGATATCACATATTGCAAGTATGTGAAGGAGGACTTATTAGGAAGATAATTTTGTTGTTTAGAAAAATATTTTGATGAATATATTTGGCACAAAAGATAGGACCTTATAAGTGTCAAAGGAGAGAGCTCTCTCTGTGAGAGTGATGGGCAGGAACATGCATGTTGTGAAAAGAGTAGGAAGTAGGAACAATAAGAGAAAGAGTTAGAGGATTTTGTGATAGTGGCTCACACCTGTAATCCCAGCACTCCTTGGGAGGTGGAGGGAAAAGGATTGAGAATTTGATATAATCTGGATTGTATACATTGAGTCTCAGACCAACTTGATTTATAAAGCAAGACACCATCTCAAAAGCCAGACAGAAGAACAGCTGGGGCTATGTGCAAAATTTAATATCCAAAGAGAATATTGGACCAGTAATAAATTCCTAGTGACAGAATAGATGGGCATGGGATTTTAAAAACTGCCGTTTTAAATATTTTACTTTCCAATTGTCTGTTTGGCAATAGAAATTGCCAGTTGTCACCACTGGTCAACTCTGCCACACATCCTAATAGCATCCATGTGTAGTGTAGAAGATTTGAGGCAGTGAGTCCCAGGTTAAGATGGCCAGAGGAAGAGCTGAGAAGATCCCAGGACAGAAAGTATGAGTGTGACACAGTTCTTCAAAATTAGTAACTCAAATCCAAAACTCACCTTAAAAGCAAATCCCTAAGAATTCACAGAAACCCGGGTTGGGCTTTGAGCTTCCCACAGGATGTGGGATCAGAGATTCCAGCCAGTTTTATTTAAATCTCAAAAGGACAGAGTGTTCTCAGTTGACCTCTGGGATACAGGAATAAATGAGCAGTGCCACACACATCTGGCCCGGAAAGGAAGGTACCAAGTGCATCTATGAGCTATAGTGTGGTATCCGGGGGAAGATTCAGAGGAAAGTAACTAAATAAAAATAATATATTTATTCCATGTTCCTCTAGAGTACAGAGTGAGCTAATGTGTATTAGAGATCATGAGAGAGCATTAGAGACCATTAGAGAGTATAACAATCATTTTAAGCTTGGGACTCCTGGGGGGGCACTGAGAATTGTCTTTTGAGGTAAGGACTCTTCTTATTGGAAGAATCATTAGTACCAGAGACAGTCAACAGCATGGTGGATGCTCTGAAGTGAGCTCAGGCTCAAGTGGTAGAGTGTGTGCTGTGTGTAGGGTTCCCTCTTAAAATTTTTTGAGACAGAGAAAGTTTCTCTGCCACATGATTGATACTTATAATACATACTTGCTGTCAGGCTGTCACTGAATCAGCCATGAGAGTAGGGAGAACAAGGATTTAGAAAACATATTAGTCTGGAAATTAAATTAGAGTTTCAGGAATTGCCACAGTTAACCAGTGGAGGCCTTTACAAAAAGGCACAGCCCTGGTTCACAGGAAAGATTTTCTAAGATCAGGTTCCTTTAACAATAGGATTGGTGGCCGTATGAACAGGATGTGTTTGTCTCTCTCTCCCTTTGGAGTCTTCCAGAAAAAAAATATTGTTTCTTAATTAAATCAGGTTGCAGCACAGGATTCTAAAGTCCTTGATGATGTGAAGATTCAGGTCATACATTTTGGTAAATACTTACAGGGTACGAATACTTCACCTGAGAAATATGGAAGACTCTAGGTGCTACATGATCAAAATATCTCACCCAAAGAAGACACAGTCTAGTGGATCCTATAATGCTATAATGTGTCTGTGTCTATGTAGGCAACCAATAATATTGATTGCCTATGACATGACTGGCATATTACATAAATATGGTATCCAATTATCTTACTAAAACTAATTGCTATTTACCATATTACAAGTGGGAACTACAAAGGTTAATAAGAGGTGACTAAACGGTGTGAATTTGGATGATTAACTTTCTTGACATTCATTTCTTCATTGGTACAAAAATAACACCAAAAATGTAGATTCTTTCTTATGCTGGCCATGGAATTAAAGCAGGAAATGCAAATGGCAATTCAGTGGGTGAAGCCATAATCTTATCACTGTTATTGATGCATGGTGTCCAGTACGGAATCTGCTACTTTTAGAACGCACTAGGTTTGCACAGAATGGGGCAGGTTATGCAGTGCTGAGAGCTTCACGTTCTTTACTTTTCTTTGAACAGGAAATCAAGAGCCACTGAGGCTGCAGGATCTGGGAGGACAGATATCTAAACCTCTAAGATGGTGTGGTCTCATTACAAGTGCCACCAAACTTGGCAGTGAGTCCTGCCAATAGGGATCTCTCTACAAAAAGGCAGAGGGAGTTTAAAGTGTCCCGTGGCCTTGGTGACCTTTTGTTCATTGCATATTTGTGGGGGGTCATTTTATTTCATATACAGACCACGTGACTGGAGGAGTGTAAAGTAGATGGAAACCACAAAGGGTAAAAATGTTTATCTTCCAGAAATGTGGAGAAAATAAAATAGTCTAGCTGCAATCTATTAAATCCAATAAAAGACAAGCAATAATTAAACCTAGCAATAATATTCCCAAAGTTTACAGATCATTGGTTAAAGCTTCGAAGAAAGATTCTCACCACTCTTTAGTCTTTTCCCCCCAACCTTTTCTGATCATTTTAGCTCCAGAAGTTTCCAAGCCTAACTGGCAAAATGTTTATTTTCATTTATATGCCTGTTAAGTTCTCAGTGAGGTGCAGAGGGGTTGATAGTTACCACACAATACAAAACAAGATCTGCTGGACATAGAGGCTCACACTTGTAATCCCAACACTTAGGAGGTTGAGGCAGGAGGATTGCTGTTAGTTTGAGGACCGAACTATAAAGTTCATTTCTGCCTAGCCTATGCTGTAGTGTGAGACTTTGTCTTAAAAATCCAAACAACAAAAACAAACTTTTAAAAAAAGAAAACACAAAAACTCCACAAGATCAAAATTTATAGACCCTACTCTTACCACCAAAGAAAGTGATATTTTTATAATGGTAGTTTGTTTGATTTTTTTCTATTAGGGACATTTTCACAATTCTAAAAGGATTATGCAATGCACAACTGCAAGAGAGAACAACCAAACTAAAATGAAGTTAGTAGCAAATATCTAGGGAAAATAGACTCAAGTAAAACAAACCTTCAGTAATCTTCTTTCTACCCAGAGGGATTTAACAATGGAAGAGAAGTGGTTGAGACACTAGATGGTACATGCCACACCATCCCACAGGTTTAGGGGAAAAAATATGTCTAGCTCTTGCCAAAGATGTGGTCAGAATAAAACATGCTACACCAATCTTGGGAACCTGGCAGTAGGGAGGCTTAGTCCTTGTTTGTATGAGATGATGAGACAAAAGTAGCACAGTTTCGTTTGATCTCATCTTGGTGACCTAGAAAACTGCAACCTCTAACATTAGATTTGGATGGTCTTGCATACCTATTACTCTGGGAGCCAGAAAAAGCAAATGAGAATTCTTTGGGATAAGTAGAGCATCAAGCTAGTCATCAAGTTATTTTTTAGGATTAATTCCAACATATATATAATGGCCAACACACACAAGGATAATTTCAACGAGAAGACTAAGAGCATTAGAAGACCACTAGCAGCAAAAGGCAGGGACTAAAAGTGCTCAGTGCAATCTTCAGCATAGTCTGTAAAAGTCATCAGCCTTCCATCTTCATAAGTATAAAAGTTGAGGTTAATGTTCTTAACAAGGAATTAAGAATTATACATGGATTTTCAGGTTGGGAAAAAATAGCTAGAAATTATAGAATTTTCAGAAAGGACCCAATAGTTGGTTTCAATGATGTGTTAAATATAGCTGAAGACAGACTAACAAACTGGAAAAGAGCTCAGGAAAAACTGCTCAGAAACTAACATGGAAGAAAAGGACCCATCACAGATAATTAGGATTTCAGAGGGTACAGTAACATACTTGTAAATACAGTAACATCCGTGTAACAGAAAAACCAGAAAGACTTCAAGTAAGAAAATCAGGAAGATTAGAAGGAGGTTTTGTGGTTGAACATTGTCTAAAATGGAGGAAAATGTTAATCTATAAACTCGGTGTATCCTAACAAATTCTTTTTTAAAATTTTATTTATTTTATGTATATGAGTGCTCTATCTGCAAGTACCTCTGCATGCCAGAAGAGGGCATCAGATTCCAGTATAGATGGTTGTGAGTCACCATGTGGTTGCTGGGAATTGAATTCAGGACCTCTGGAAGAGCAGACAGTGCTCTCTTTTTTTCCCCCAACATTTATTTATTTCTTCAATTTACATCTCAATCACAGTCCCTTCTCTACTCCCCTTGCTGGTCCCACCCTCCTACTCTATTCCCCCTCTCCCTCCTATCTGCTTGCCTTTTTTTTTTTAATTTAAGGTGTATCTTCCCTCTCCAACAGTGACCCCTTTAGTCCAATAAAAGACTCTTTTTCTTATAACAATAAATACAATACAAAACAATAAGAACACCTAGGAGCAATTATGAAAATTATAAGGTATAACATACATTCCCAATGTCCTGTCCATATGTATTTGACAACTGACAATAATATTCTATTATCTCTCTCGATGGGTTTAAAGTTCTATACCTAACTCAGTTTCCTCTGAGCCATCTCTCCAACCTCAACCTAAACAAATTCTAAAGATACAAGTCTGCAACAAATCACATTTTATTGAATGATTATAACAGAAAGAAAAATAGCTAGACAGGGAAAAGACAGGTATAATCTTCAGAAGAGAACCAATAAGAGCTGAGGAGCTGGCTGGGTGGCTAAGTGCAATCTGTATGACCACGTTGGCCTGAGTGTGGATCCATGGGAAATCCAGATATGGCGGCATATCTGTAAGCAGCCAAACTGGTGAGCTCTGAGTGCTTCAAAAAATAAGACAGAGAGGAAGAGAGCAAGGCACCTGATGTCTGCCTCTGGCCTCCACACATGGATGCACAGTTGTAACACACACACACACATACACACACACTCAAACACACACACTCACACACACACTCACACGTATGTGCAAACACACACAGGGGGCAATAAGGGTGATAGATCAATAGCAGTGGAAGAGTGACAGCTTTTTGTTTGCTTTAAGGAAACAAATACTGTCAATAAAATTTATATGCAGCACAAATATTCTTCAAGAAAACAGGTGAGAGAGAAATTCTGGGGATAAAGCTACAGTGGTGTCTTTCAGTCTCTCTAAATCACTTCATGAAAAATACACAGAATAAGACTGCCAATTAAGAAATCAAGAACAGTATCTGATAGGAAAATAGAAGAAGCGTACTCTTTACTCAAACCATGTGTGTTTTGGATGAATTGCTACAAGTCATGGACAATGTTCCAATGCATGTTGGACAAAGGGGAGGGAAGTGTATATTGCTTCCTGAAAAGGAAACAAAAAACCCCAATAGTTGCTCTCTGGACAGTTTGAGGTTTGAGAGCTTCTGCTGAAAGATTTCTCTTTTATGGTTAAAGTTAGGGCAACACATCTAGGGTAAAGTGTGAATGAGCAAATAAGATTGGACCCTAGAGATTCTCAAAATTAACCAACTCATTTCTGTCTGGGGTAAAATCTACACTGGACAGAAACTGCTAGGGAATGTATTCAAATTGAGTGGGACAGAGGTCAGAGAAATAAAGAAAAAAAGCCCGATTTAAAAAAAAAAACGAAAGAATAAGAGGAAAAAGCCAAGAGGTCTTAGAAAACTCAAGACCATTAAAAAAAAATCTTTACAACACAACAGAAGGAGCTCTTGAAGAACAAAGGTGGGAAGCCATCCTGATTCTGTCTGTATGTTCAATCACATCATAAGAAGGACAGAAAAGATCCTTATCCATACACAGCACTGATTTTTTAAAGGCAAAAGCAATGTAAAGAAAACAGCCCTTTAGTCACTAAAGCTGCACCATAAAAACACGTAAGCTGATACCAGTTTTGTCTTAATATAGAAAAACAAACTAAAAGAGATTTGTTGAGGAATGGCATATATCAGAAATTGAAAAATTCAGAAATGAAGTGACAAAATTCAAGATTGAAAAAGGAGAGGAAAACAAATCTATTTCAAAAAAAACAAAAAAGATCAAAAGGAACATAAAAGCAGCCAAAGCAGATAATTCCCTAAGAGAAATAGATGGTGAGAGGAAATGTCAAACCAATATTTTCAAATATCAAATAATATCAAATGAAAAATTTTTGAGAGAAAATAAAAGATAGAGGATATAGGCAGAGTACTGTGGATGTATATAGCAAGATTCCCTGTGAAAAGGAAATTAAGCAAAAAAAATGTAAAATAAAAGAGGAAATATTACACAAATATGAAAATGAAAATACCATGACTTTTCCTGGGGAGATAGAACACACACACACACACACACACATACACTACACATACATGCATACACACATATATACACACATACACACACAAGTAACACACACATATACACACAGAAAGTTGTATGGAAACTGAAAAACCCAAGACATAGAAACATATTTTGAAGTGACAAAGTACTCAGGAAACTCAAATTAGGTCAGCTAATATCCAAAATATTTCAGAGAAACAATAGAATATTCTAGAAGTAGAAAATCTTCTTTGGACATCCAGACAAAACTACCAAGTCACTTATAATGCAAGTATCATACTGTTATTTATATAGGCTTTAATAGCTATGCTTCACGCCAAATGACTATGATGTAACAAAAATTCCCCATGGAGGAGAGCGTGAGCTGTTTACTTAGGCAAAGTGTTTTTCAAGGACAAAGAAGTCAAACCATGATGTGATAGATGAAAGGCTTCAAACAAGTAATTATGAGTGGAGAGAAATTGATATTGAGAGGAGAGAGTCTATCATACCTGTTGTCAGATGGGGGGACAGAAGCAGCCAGGTCATTATTAGTGCCTTCTGATACAAGAACTTGCTACAGTATACCTTGTCTGAATTGCCTACCAAGAATTGAATCTGCTCCAACGAATCCTTTATCAGGTTGTGCACCATGAAGAGGGAGTAGAGTATGCTGACACTCTAGAAATGCTATGGGAAGGACTGAGTTTATGTAGTACTGCAGAGAACAAACAATGGTAGATGGAAAAATAATTCTAATAATAAAAGAAGATGCAACTGGAAAGCTACAGGCTAGGAGAATTAAAAACATTACTAACAATCCATCATTGTCATGTGTAGACTTTAGTGGAACTCTAGTCCAAATGGACAAACTGGGGAGAAATGAGGATGAAATACAGGCATTTTCAGACCAAGGAAACCAAGACCTCTGTGAAAGGAAACGTAAAAGGGTGCTCTTCCAAGAGGAGGAAAATGAGAGGCTGGAGGAACAGGGAGGAATAATGGTAAGCCCAAGACAGGACCAAGAACAACACAGACAAAAGAAAGCTAACAAATGGAACATGTAGAAATCAATTGTATCCCCAAATTAAAGTGGCAGATTGAAAATTACTTTTAGGAAAAAATGTCGCTCATGATAGTTCTTAAATATTGTTGCTAGCACTCAATCTAAAGAAATTTGTGCAACACACACCCCCCACCCCGGTCCTGGGCCCGTCCCTCACAGAAAGTTGTATAAATCTGTTCAGAGAATGTTTTAATTTCTAAAGACATGGCTATACCTTGTTGGTAAATTAGGGATTTCACTATTACAGTGTGTTGTGTGAGGTTTTTCCTGTGGAGATATGACACACACAGGTCTACCACGACAGACCAGCGTAAGGACTCTAACAAGTCCGACTCGGTAACCTGGGAGTTTCTACTAGGTTGGTTCCAGGAGTGTGGGTCAAGGGTGACTTACAGGACTGGGGATGACTTAACACAGTGACATCTCCAAAATGCCCTCCACAACACAGGTGATGACCCCCAGAAGCTGCGACTCTGAGCTCTCTGTGTGACTTTGCAGGGATCTCTAAAGGTCTAAGAATCCTGCTCAGCTTGAAGAGTCCCCTCCCCCAACAGTTGTTCTCTGCAACTATAGCCTTGGGGGGAGGCCTTGTGAATCTTGTAAGTTTGAGTCTCAGGAGCTTTCCTCCACCACCCTCTTCAGGGAATATTTCAGTTAGGAGGAAATGGCCATACAACACAAGGGCAGATTAATTTTACCTTAAAAAAAGTCCAAGTGCCTTCTGTGGAAATTCTGGATTCATTGAAAGAGAGATATTCAAAGAGACATCATAATGAAGAAAATGCAGTGGGCAGACGTGCTCAACTGGGCGCCAAGATTTACTGAAAAGTTAGAGCAGACCAAGGACTCTGAGTGTAAACACATCCACACAGTGCAGGGACACTGGTTTGCACAGATTCCGCTGGTAAAGATCATCACACGGAGAATGAGACAAACGCATTGGGGAACTGCTTGCTTTCTACTTTAATACCATGAACAGGAACAACAGCAAATCAATTTTGGGAAGATATATTGAAATAGTAAAACCAAGCGATAATTTTCAGATATATTACTGGAGGTTATGACTTTGGTTTAAGACAAAAGTTTGTAAAGATGACATAAAAAGCACTAGGTTGCTGAACTTGACCACGTTGAGAGGAACAGTTCCATTTCCTGAAAATGCACCATAAAGCAAATGAAAAGGTATGCCACAAGTCAGCCAAAACAAAACACGCATTCCAGTTGACCAACATAGTAAACACAAATGAAACGGGGGGGAGGGTGAAGGGGGGAAGGGATGGAGAAGTTCTCTGTAAAAGGAAACTCTATAAACACTCCAGGCACACAGAAAGATGCTCATCTACTGGTAGAGGAGAAAAAGCAAAGAACAATGAAAATGAAATTACTGTCCCCTCCTGGGATGGCTATGAGTTGAAGATGGACGCACCATTGAAGTGGACTAGGAAGACAGGGAAAGTGATGGGGATGTGGGAAGGGAAGAGTCCCCCCACCCCCAGTCTATTTAATGGTTCTGGCCACCTGAGAAGCAGAGTTCCAGAGCACTTACCCCTTAATGACTGTGACTGTGAACATGGCCTCCTTTCTGTTCCCAGACATTTCCTGGGATCCTCACGCAGGACTGTCAACTTCGTTTACATAAAGATTCTCTACTTCCCTGCATCCCTGTACCCTTAGCTTTATCCTATCAATTGGAATCCTGTCCTTAGCAGCCATTGTGTGAGCTCATTTAGGTTTCTTAACAAGGCTTTGATGATGGTAGCTTCAAATCCTATCTAAATCCTGCCTGTGACTGCTGTAGAGGCAGTATTGTGTACATGCTCTCCGCAAGCTGCCACATATGACCGTCTTAAAGAAGCCCAGACCCATGCTCTTGTACCCATTTTCCCCCTTCTAAGCACCTCCCCACTTCTCTGGATTCTCATATTTGAAGTCTGTATTAAAATAGCTTTGGGAGGCTGAAGCATGGCTTAGGGGTTCAGAACATGTACTATCTTGCAGAGGACTGGAATATGGTTCCTAGCACCCGTGTTATGTCGGGCATCTCACAACTGCCTGTTACCCAGCCGCAGTGGATCCCATGCTTCTGACCTGTGCGGGCACCTGCACATGCATATGCTCTCCCTGCCCTAGACAAACATATGATTTAAGGATATTAAAAATAAAAGGCCTAGAACCTTAATATAAAGAAGTTCAATCCTTTGACAAGCCCACACTGAAGCTCAGGAGTTGTGTCTTCCTTCCTGAGCCACTCTGTTTTTCTTAACCCTTGTGCTGAAAATTTGTATGAAAATACCTTTAATCACCCCAACTGTGCCTCAAACTGGCTAGTCTTCAAATTCTTCTCTGCGCTGAAGCCAATGATCTGGTTTGACTGGAGTCAAGTTCCCTCAGGTTTTAAGGGGAGTCTCAGGGTGTAGGGCAGCAGCATGCCTGACACCCTCAGCAAGGTTGAAGCATGGTGAGGCTAGAGAGCAATAGTGATTTTTAGGCACTGTTTAGAACTAGAAAGCAGCATACATTTTTGCATCTGTTACTAAATGTGGAGAATCAAAGCTGTGCACAGGCGAAACGTTCATATCACTTACTAAGCAGTATTACTTATAATGACATCCGGCAGGGGATAATCTACATGTGGGTCATGTGTGAAATAGCTGCACAAGTTATGGAACACATATATGATGAAATAGCATACAGCACTGAAAATAAATGAGTTACAGCAACTTTTCACAAAGTGCCTGGATCACAAAAGCAAACTGATGACGTGAAGCCACCAACAAAAGACTACATAGCTCAGGACTGTGCTAAAAGGGCAGCCAAGGCACATCCTTCAGAGATTTTGCCTGCGTTTTGTTAAGAGAGATAGGGAATCATGGGAAAGGGGATATGGGGAGCAAACCTAGTACATCCATTTTAACTCTCACTAAGCTGTTTATGTGTTGTACATTTTCTCTGTGTGCCTATTTCACATTATACAGCTTTAAAAAAAGTTTTTGGGCCAGGAAGATGGCTCAGTGAGTAAAGTGCCTGCCATGTAAACACGTGGACCCAAGTGTGACGCCTTAGAACCAATGTAAGGTAACGGGGTGTGGTGGTGTATCAGTAATACCAGAACTGTAGTTAAAGAAAGAAGTTGAGGAGGACCTCAGAAGATGGAAAGATTGCCCATGCTCATGATAGGTAGGATCAACATAATAAAAATGGTCATTCCACCAAAAGCTATATGCCAGTTCAATGAAATTCCTATCAAAATACCAACACAATTCTTTGCAAACCTTGAAAGAACAATTCTCAACTTCATATGGAACAACAAAAAACCAAGAATAGCTAAATCAATTCTGTACAATAAAAAACATCTGGAGGCATCACCATCCTGATTTCAAGCTATACTACAGAGCAATAGTAATAAAAACACCATGGTACTGGTATAGAAACAGACAAGTTGATCAATGGAATCAAATTGAAGACCCAGAAATAAACCCACATACCTATGGGCACTTAATTTTTAACAAAGAAGCCAAAACTGTACAATGGAAAAACGACAGCATCTTCAACAAATGTTGCTGATCTAACTGGATGTCGACATGTAAAAGGATGCAAATTGACCTATACTTATCACCTTGCACAAAACTTAAGTTCAAGTGGATCAAAGACTTGAACATAAAGCCTGATACACTAAAAGAGAAAGTGTAGGGGGGGGTGGAATCTTGAACTCATTGGCACAGGTGGCAACTTCCTGAACAGAACACCAATAGCTCAGGCTCTAAGACCAACAATTAATAAATGGGACCTCATGAAACTGAAAACCTTCTGTAAGGCAAAGGAAACTGTCATTCAAACAAAATGGCAAGCTACACATTGTGAAAAGATCTTTATCAACCCCACATCTGACAGAGGGTTAATAGCCATAATTTATAAATAACACAAGAAATTAAACACCAAGAAACCAAATAATCCAATAAAAAATGGGAAACAGAGATAAACCTAGAACTCACAAAGGAAGAATCTCCAATGGCTGAGAGACACTTGAAGACATGCTCAATATCCTTAATCATCAGAGAAATGCAACTCGAGACGACCCTGAGATTCTATCTCACACCTGTCAGAATGGTTAAGATCAAAAACTCAAATAACTGCACATGCTGGTGAGTTTGTGGAAAAAGGGGAACACTTCTCCATTGCTGGTGGGAGTGCAAACTTGTACAACCACTATGGAAATCATTCTGGTGATATCTTAGAAAACTTGGAATAGCTCCACCTCAAGACCCAGCCATACCACTTCTGGGTATACATCCAAACGATTTCTCACCAATCCACAAGGACATCTCCTCATCTATGTTCATAGCAGCTTTATTTGTGATGAGTAAAAACTGGAGACAACCCAGATGTCCCCCAATCAAAGAATTGTTAAAACAAAACAAAACAAAACAAAAAAAAACACAAAACTGTGGTACATTTACACAATGGAATACTACTCAGCCATCAGAAAAAAACGAATCATGTGGTTTGCAGTCAAATGGATGGAACTAGAAAAGCTCATCGTGAGTGAGCTAACCCAGACTCAGAAAGATGCACATGGCATCTATTCACTTATAATTAGATTTTAGCCACATAGTACAGGATAACTATCCTACAACCAACACACCAAAAGGAACAGGAACATAGACCTTGTTACCTGTTAGTGGGACACTTTTCCCTAAATAGAGTTGCCATGTAGGACCCCCAGTGCAAGAGGAAGCTCTTAACACTCATATGACTGTTGAACTGAGGGAGGTTGATATGTAGTAACAGAGGAGTAGGATAGGTGGGAGAGGGGGTAGAGGGTGGGAGGGTGGGACCAGGAGGGGTGGAGAGAGGGGACTGTGATGGAGATGTAACTCGAAGTAATAAAGAAAGAAAGAAAAAATATTAAAAAAAATAATCCCAGAACTTGAGAAGCAGAGACAGGAGCATCCCTGGGCTTGCTGGCCAGCCATTTATGTGTAATTCCAGGCCAATGAGGGTCTCTGTCTCAAATCAACAACAAACATCAAAGTGAAGAGTTCCTGAAGAATGACACCCCCAAGGCTGTTCTCTGGCCTCCACAATACTTGCATGTCTACACAGCCACACACCTGTTGCTTAGTTACGGGTTCTATTGCTGTGATAAGACAGCATGACCAAACACAACTTGAGGAGAAGAGGGAAGGGTTTATTGCATATCATAGTTGTAGCCCATCATGAAGTCAGGTCAGGAAGGCAGGGCAGAACCTGGAGGTAGGAACTGAAGCAGAGGTAATAGAGGAGTGCTGTTTAGTGGCTTGTTCTTCACACAACTTGCTCAGTCTGCTCTCTCACAGCACCCAGGGCCACCAGCCCAGTGTTGGCCCCACTCACATTGAGCTGGTCTCACTCACATCAATCATCAATTAATAAAATGCCCCGCAGGCTAGCTCACAGGCCAGTCTGCTCATGGCATTTTGTCAGTTGAGGTTCCCTCTTTCCAAGTGGCTCTTAGCTTGTTTCAAGTTGATATGAAACTAGCCAGCACATGTGTGCACCCCAGGAATGTGCATTCAGTGTACACACACACACACAAACACACACACACACAGAGAGAGAGAGAGAGAGAGAGAGAGAGAGAGAGAGAGAGAGAGAGTGTGTGAGAGAGAGAGATAGAGATAGAGAGTTTTTTCAGAGTGGCATGCATTGTCAATTTAAGGCAGCCTTGGTCTCCCTGATCCCAGAGCCTATGTATTCAAGTACTATTTACAGCTTAGA
Source organism: Lophiomys imhausi (assembly GCA_907164525.1). Lineage (NCBI taxonomy): Eukaryota > Metazoa > Chordata > Mammalia > Rodentia > Muridae > Lophiomys > Lophiomys imhausi. The sequence goes on from CAJQZJ010032904.1 coordinate 3,807,209, forward strand.
CGGCATCTTGTAGAACAGCATTTCTCAACCTGTAGATCATTCGATCCCCGTCAGAAAACATAGATATACATTATGATTCATAACAGTAGTAAAATTACAGTTATGGAGTAGCAGCAAAAATAATTTTATGGTTGGGGGTCACCACAACATGAAGAACTATATTAAAGGGTTGCAGCATTAGGAAGGTTGAGAACCACTATCATAGAAGGTGGTTAATTTTAAATATAAAGGAGGAATTTTAACCACAAGAAAGGAAACCAACGTGGCATAAAAATATAGGAAGAAAAGTCAAACCAAAGAGACTATTTCTACTCTGATGACTGGAACATGTTTTATGGAAGTGAGGACCTGTCTTAAGTCCAAAAGACCATGTCACTTAGGATTCTCAAATCTTTCAGACCAATACAGCTTTGGTCATCCTGACCAAAGGACAAACTTGGTATGGGTGCTGCACTGCTAGCCTAGATACATAGCCCCCTGCACTTTCTGAAATGGAGGGGGGAAAACCCAGTTTTGAGACAAGATGTCCAAAACAACCTTCTCAGGCCTGATGCCCAACTCATTCTTCACAAACAGGAAATTGTGGCTGCCAGGAGTAAACTTTGAAGGGTTTGCAGCCACAAAATTGTTCTCATTATACAACGGCTTAATGAGTTTAATGAATGAGACCATACGGATTAAATTTCTCCTACAAATTTACAGATGGGCTCAAAGAACAAGAAGAAAAACATGAGAAAACCATCCCCAGGGAACTGATCAAACCTCATGGGACTAAAGAGACTGAAGATTGGGAGCTTAATCCTATCTAAAAATGAGTCTCCAGCCCAGCTTCCTTGCTCCTCCCCACTCTCAGCTGGTCCCCAACCCAACTTCACGTTTCTTCATGGGCTGCCAGAAGCTTCTGCATACTCCATCTGGCACCCAGAGAAGTGACTCAGAGCAATGAATACCAAGAAGAAAGAAGCTCTTCACAAATAAGAGGGAGGGGCCACTGGTGTTAAACACCCTGCTTTCATTCCAACACGACAAATTTTAAAAAGCAAGGCCAACCACTTAAAAGTAGTGTGCCCCTCCTGATTGCCCAAGTGTCTTCATCACATCTGATAATACAAGGGAAACCAACTCATTAGTTCCTGACACTCTGACCAGGCAGAGATTTGCTGTCACTTAGGCAAATGTCCTCAAGTTCCTTAAACTCAACACAGCTGGCCCAGGTACAGCTGGAGTGAAGTATTCTGTCTAGATTGTCCCCTAGATCCCTCCAAGATCTGCTAGTTTTACTGGCAGCCTCTGCAATTCTTTTCAAGTAATAGAGTACTTAAAAAGGTTCTCCTAGGTGATATAGACCTGAGCTAGTCCCAAGACTACTCTCAATAAGCCCAGTCTCTAGGACAGATAGTCACAGTAGCATAAGAATGCTATTTAGAGGAATTAGTATTACAACAGAGGCCCTAGGAGTTGGTACATTCTGTCTGAGTAAGCATAGATGGTGTTGTAACTAATAGAATTCAAATGACACTAACAATGATTTAATGTGTACTAAATACACAAGGGAAGAGAAAGTAGATATACACAGAATATGCAAATGAGGGGCCAGCAAGATAGCTAAGTAGGTAAAGTTGCTTGCTGCCGATCTTGAGGACCCATATGAAAGAAGAAGAGAGTTGTTCTCTGCATGTGCATGTTTGTGTGTGAACACACATGCACACCCACAAACACCCATACACACAAACACAGAGCACTTTAGATATTTAGATATGTGTGCTATAATCTGAGTAACCATGAATGTTAGGTACCTAGTAAAGAATGGCTCTCCCAAGGATGAGGAAATAAAATATAGTGTTATAAAGAGATAAAGGAGAAACTAAAATAGGAGGACTGGATAGGGAAGAGGATGGGAGAGCAGGGAAGAGGAGGGATACATGGAGGAACAACTAACACTAAAGGCCATTTGAACATTTAGAACCTATTACTTCCTAAAATATAAACACATCTGAAAGGAATTTAAACAGAGTCACCATATAATGGGGGACGCAATGCCTCAACTAGACATCTTATGCCACTAAGTTTTTCCAGTGCCAGGAATAAGTTATATCTTGTTGAGTCATTTTCCAAACAAGTCCTATCAACCCCCTACAACTCTCACATCACAGGCTATTTCTAAAGCTATTGGTTGCTTTATAAAACCTGATGATAAGGCCCTATTTAGAGGACAACGTGTACTTATGTCATAGAACATGAAGAAATCAAACTGGTGCTCAACTAGAAGTTTCATCCCTACTGATTAGCCTTCACGATGCTTGAAGGTACTCTGAACATGACTAGAAGAAAAAGGTAATTATAAATAGCATCCCACTACAAACATTTCAACCTACAACAATGACCTGCTTTGCAAGATATACTGGTGTAATAGTGGCACAAATGTTATGCGAGTAACCAATCACTTTTTGATTGAATTTGAGGCACACTCCATGAGATGGAACCCATACCCGACAACACTAAAGTGGCCAAGAACCTGAGACTAGGTAGGACATGGGGCTAGGGGAAAATTTTCTAACTCTGCTAAAGGAACTAATGACACATTACTATAACCATAGATCAGTGATTCATTCACCTCTCATCATAGAAGCTTCTTGTAGGAGCTAACACAGAGCCTTACAACAGAACAATGTACAGAGAATGAGAGACCAGAGCACACCAGTCACCTCCCCTGAAGGCTTGGTTATCTAAGTGGAAGGAAACAGAAAGACTGTAAGAGCCAGAAGTAGTGAATGACTCCAAGAAAACAGTATCTTTCAGATACAGCAGGACCAAAGCACATATAGATTCACAGAGACTGTGGCATACAAATGACCTGCACAGGTTCAAGCTGGATGGGATCTTAGCACGGAGAGAGGGAAGTAGACACAACACCCCACCCCTAACCCAGAAGCTACCTGCAACTGATACCTTCTGACAAAGGGAAAACATCAGTTTTCTCCAATGGAGTCTGACTGGGTACATCAACCATACATCAGGGCACTTCCAGACCCAGGAGAACTTGGTCAACACAAAATGACCTCTATGTTGTTGTTGATACTATTTTTGGGTTGTTTTTTTTTTTAGTGAGTTTTTTGTTCATTTTTTTTCTGTTTGGACATTTTTTATCTTATGGGTTTTTTGTTTGTTTTGATTTTCATTTGGGGGGCTGTTTTTTTTTTAAAGAGGAAGAGAGAACATTAAGTAGATAGGGAGGGAGATTATCTGGGAGGAGTTGAGGGTGGGGAAAACATTTAAAAAATTAAATAAAAATTATAAATAAATAAATGTAATATTTTTTAAAAGAATGTGCAAAGGTCTGAGTACTAATAGTGATGCTAACTCTAATTTGATTCTCAATTCCAGTGGGCAATGCCCATACCAATACAGAGCCTCTGTTTTTGAGAGTCTTTGTGAGTTAGGTACTGTGCCAAGCTCTTCACATGAGTTGCTTCATTTAAATCCTAGAAAGATTTTACAGCAACAATGATTCTTATGTTCCCCCAAAATACATGACTGGAAAAATTGGGAAGTCATACTGCTGTAGACTGAGAGACCCTGGAGAGCAAGGCATTGAAACACATATTTAGTCACTAAGCTACACTATCCCTGGAGGGGTGTAAGTGTTCCACTGAGAATGGAGCTAGCACTCACTAATGAAGACATCCAATACGTGGAGCTTTTCCACTTCTCAAAGGACACTGAAAAGATTAGAAGAGATGGGATGTGCAGATAGCTCTTTAACAGGCATTCGTTGTAGGGAAGAGATTCTTCCGTGCAGCAAAGAACCAAAGGCACAGGATCATGCTGGGCATGGCAAAATCGAACAGCGATGAGCTCATACAATGCTAGAAAGGAGACATCAAGGCGTCAAAGCGCCATGACTAAAATGCCCTTTCCAACACAGGCGGGAAACTAGGATTCATTAGCTGCTGGAAAAAGAAATCACTCTAAACATGATTTAAGTAAACTCCTGGGGAAACTCAGCCTGTTTGGGTACAGAGTGGATGGCAAGAGCATTCAATTCTATCTTGGCACTAGGTAGCCTCACTCCTACCAGTCGGTCCTACAGCCACGGTGAAACGAGACACTGCAGGCAGGAAGTGTTAGAGAACTCCAGAGGCTAAAGCTGTGTCTTCAATTTACACTATTTATAAACATTCACTTGTTTACACTTAGTAACCAGCGCAACAGCAACAGGAGCAAATGCTTGCTGGTAGCCGACAGCATCCTGAGCTCCCGCCCCCGGTCAAGCTCACTCATCTTCTCCACAGTCCTATAGGGTTGCTATGCAAGGCCACAATGTCACTGTAAATGGAGGAAGTTCAAGCCCATGAGCCCTTAGTTTGAAAGGAAAGTATGAAGACTAGAAAGTGGGTCCTGCAGACGATAGGCTGATTTGGCCCACACAGATTCTGCAAAGCTGATATGGGGCCCAACAGAGGTCTCCTACAGACGCTTGTCACATCTGTCACTCTGCGGGTATCAGAACACAACATTTTTTAAAAGCATGGAGCCCATAGAGGGATTTGAATGAAGTTCTTCACAGAATTCCCACCCTGTCTCCCAAGCGTGCTGGGATGATGGGAGGTGCTCCAGGTATGTCTCATACTCACAATCTTGCATGAGTATGAAACTGATCGAATCAGATGAGCCTACACTTGACTTGACATCCCTGAGATGCTCACATGGCTGTCGTTTGGTAGGAAGCAGCTGGAGCTGCCCTTGGCATTGTTCTTTGTGAGTAAGACCGACAAAAAGAGAGTCTGCATTTCCAAATGCTAACAAAGGGGTATTGCATCACCCCAGGAGTGTTTTTGAAGGAAGGAGAGCATATCTGATGGGCCCATTTCTGGGAGGAAGAGTTAGGACAAGACTAAACCTTCCCCAAAAACATTCAGACTCCTTGGCTCTTGTAGCAGGTTGAGCACAAGACTATTCTCCATGCTGATTGGCTCATAATGCCACTGGACAGTAGAAACAAGTTATGACCCCTGAGATCCCTTGAACATAACTCCCAAATGTCTGTGCCCTTTCAATGCCCAGAGAAGCTCATGTTCAGCTCTCTGTGTCTGTGTGGGTCAGTCATTTAGGCCGTTAGTCAAACTCCCTGAGTCCAAATCCAAACTCTCCCATTTATTGACTGCGTTAGCCTGGACAAGTTGTTTAGTCACATTGTGCCTCATATTTCTCATGTGTAAGGGGGAGGCTCAAAATACATTCCCTTGTGGGGCTTTCAGGAGGATTAAATCATAAAATACACAGAAAGTGTTTATATTGGTATACAGTATATCTAATGCTCAGTAAACAAGAGCTGCTGTTATTTTGTATTCTATTTTGTATTTTCTATTCCTGCTGCTTTATGTATTTCCCATCTTTAAGTCTGAGATAATCTTCAGTACGTCTCTACATTCTGTGTCTATATTACCATTTACCACAGCATTTAGCATATGACAAATCATTAGTGACATTTATTGATGTACAGAGGCCTCATGTGTGTCTGTTCATCTGTGTGCAAGCATGTATTCATTCATTCTGAAAGATGATGATACTAAGTTTTTCCAGGATATGCCCAAAGTGTGGAATCTCAACATCATGGCTCCAAAATAAAACCATGATAACATCTCAGGGCATAAAACATTTTCCTCCTCTACTTTCATGTGGGGACTTCAATAGGGAGGATGTTTTTCATTTTAAGACATCATTGAAAATATTAATTTTCAACCATGTCAACCCAGTTAAACATTTGAGTCTAGAAGATTGTTTCTGTATAGAAACAATCCTCTTTGCCTGTCTGTACACTCCTTAGCGCTATTACATCCTCAATGCAATAGAAAAGATTTCCTTTTCCAAATTACTTGGATGACAGCTCCCTGGCACCTCATATCCTCCTCCATCACTTGCTGAGAATGAAGGATGTTGACTCATGCGATGGGAAATAAGAGCAGATCCTTCAGAGACTGGATCCTTTAGGATGACTGTCTGAGACCTGCCCACAAAGCATGTGTTCTTGCCTCTATCCATTTGTAGTGCCATGGAAGGTAAGCTATCCTGAGTGGGGTGTCTCCATCTTGCAAGCTGGTGGACACAATACTCTTTTGGCAGAGCAGAGGGAAGCCCATTCTCAATAAACAATAAAGTGAAAACTCGGATTCCATGGCCCTCTGTATCCACTTGCCATTTTTTCAAACACAATAAGGGGAACACTTGAGACCAACTTTTCCAACACCACTCTTTCTGCTTAAGGAGCAGTAATCCACCATGGTGTAATCTCAAAGCAATGTTGAGGGAAAGACAAGGAACTCTGGGACTCCTTGATGTAAGCAAAACACACTTTCAAGATAAATGTTCTTTTAAACTAATTAGTAATGTAATGCACCCAGATCAGTCTGCTATCATTGACTTTCGCCCAGCAGGCCCTGGGGTACACTTAAAGTAGTGTAACTCAAGGAGGGTTTATTTATAAAAGAAAACGAGAATTACAGTCACATGCTCCTTAATGGCCGGATATATTCAGAGAAATACATTGTTAAGCAATTTCCTCCTTGGTTCAACATTGCAGAGTACCCTTACACAAATCTAGATAGTATAGACAGACTGATCCCTCCGTGTGACTTCTTGATGCAGGCAAGAGACAGAGTAAACATGAGATTGAATGAGGCTGCCGCCAGTTAAAGCTGCACACTGCTTTACCCAAGGCTTTGTTTTTTTACGCATAGAAATACTTTCTAGACCAATGAGAAAACCACCAACCTGTTATTCATTACATTATCAGGTACTGTGCAACTTACATAATTTTATGTGCCATAATTTCATACAACCGACAGTGCTAGGTTTATTTAGACCAGTTTCCCTACCAATAGGTTAGGAATGTCACTCCTTAGCAGCTCTTTTCCAGGTCCATTGTAGTTTTATGAGACCATAGCTATACTCATTCATTCATTCATTTATTCATTCATTCATTCTGTCAGTCAGTCCATTCTTGACCGAGAGAGTATTGTTTATCTACAGAGCTTTTGATGAACTCTAATTAAAGGTGTCTCCACATCCACTTTTTCATCTACCATTCCCCTTCCCTTCCACAGTTTAGACAAGTCTAGCAATCTGTAGTTGAATTGTTAGTTTATAGCCTGGGTTCTTTGTCTCTTTAAAACCAAGCTCTAGCTCTTCAAAGCAGATTCTGAGTTCACTGGCTCAGAATTTGAGTAGTAAAGAGTATCTAGCCTGCCTGAAAAACATCTGGACCTCTCAAAGTAACACAAGAGAAAGATGGGCCAGATCAGATCGAGTACCTGGCCACAACCTCTAGGTGGCCCAGGCAATGCTCCATTCCCTCAGTTAGCAGACAACTTTTCTCTGTAACACACAGTGTACATTTGTGCAGTGGAGGTGGGATATAGAATTTTCTTTCCATGAACTAGACTGAATTTGGAGGAGGAAGGAATATGATTCCCAGATTCTGATGGCCCAAACTAGCATTGTGACCTAATCTAAAATTATCTTTGGCCAGAATGAAGATTAGTCCTATATTATCTACAGACAGGATAGGTATTCATATGTAATTGTACCTGCATTGCCATGGACAAAGCTGGGGAGAGAGTCTTGGGACAAAGAGTCATGACCTCATTCCTATACTTACAGGAACCATACCGAGTTTGTGAGGGAAGAGAAAGAAACTATAGTCCCAGCCCTCACTATGACACATAGCTAAGTGATTCTCTCCTATACAACAAGGAAAGGACTGGTTTATGCACCCCAAACATGTACCTCTTCATCTGAACCTAAAAGTATTGCTAGAAAACACAATCTAAATGCCCCGAGAGGAAGTTCTGTTTGTCTTTCTTCAATAGGAACCCATTTTTTCCCCACATGGCCTCACTAGAAAATAAGAATGGACTTTATTAATCCACTCTTCACCCTGAGTCCTGTCTCTTTATTTACAGGCCAGCCAGAATTTCCTCACATTCTGTCTGTCAATAATTAATCTACCTTTCTTGAGAGCTGTGAAGCTCTTTGATAAGCTTAAGTGGCTATATCCAAAATCGATCTTGTTGGACAGTCAGGTGTAACACCTGCTCAGCTTCCTTTCCATTGTGAAAAACTGTTCTTGCTCAAATGTGAAATTATGAACTAGTTTTTTTTTGGTAGGAAACAAAACCAGGAGTTCACAGTTTTCACTATTATTCATTCTGCTATCCTGTCTGTGACCTGCTGACTTGCTCAACCATTCTTGACTTACTGCCAATCAAGACCTTTCAATAACATGTCAGATATGGAAAATGTTCAGACAACTGAAATGGAGTCTGGTGACATTTTTTGGATTATGCAAGGAAAATATTGACTCACTACCATGGGCTCAGTCACCAGTATCATAATCTGAAAATGACATGCTGCATATGATGTAGTAGGTGGGCCCCTGCAAAGATGGAAATGTACGGAAATGTTAGAAGCTAGAATTATTTTTCCAGATGGCTTGAAAAATCACATTTTTCCCCACAGTTTTTTCTTCTTACAAGATAAATTCTTGCTCTCCTGCCCATGGTGGTCTTCAGCTCACGGATTCAAGTGATACTCCCATCCCGGCCTCCCACATAGCTAGGAGTGTAGGCTTAGCCACTTATGTGAAGCCAGCAATCACATTTTAAAGGCCTTTAATTTCTGAGTCATGATGGTCAGTCTTGGGCTCATTGTCAAATTCCCACCTGGGTTGGTTAGCTTTAATTGTCAACTCCAAACAACCAAGAATAACCTGGGACTAATCCAGCCATTGTCTAGATCAGGTTGGCCTGAGAGTGTGTCTTATTGGGTTATTTTAATTAAACTGATTGATATGGAAAGTCCACTGTGGGTAGCACCATTCCTTAGGCAGTGGGTCTTGAACTGTGTTAGAGAAAACAAAATGAGCACAAGTGAGCCTGTGTATATTCATCTCTCTCCACTCTTGGTTGTGGGTTTAATGTAACTACCTGTTTCAAGATCCTGCCTTGACTTCCCCTTAGTGATCAACTGGAACCTGGAATTGTGAGCTCAAGTAAACACTTCTTTCCCTAAGTTGCTTTTAGTCAGGATATTGTATCACAGCGACAGAAATTAATCTACAGCACTCACTCTGTCCCTGGACAGACAGCTAATTACATAAAGCAACAGCTCCCAAACTTCATGGAACCAAATAGTGACCACTATTAGAGATCTAAGCAAACTCTTTAGGGACTGATGTCCAGATAGCTTTGCAAATGGGATCTCTAGATTTTCATGATGAAAATGGGGTATACCCATTTCCTAATTTCATCCCATTTCTGAACTGGTTTTAGAGTTACCTCTTCAGAGGGAGTAATGTTACAGTAAAGAATTGTAACATTCCCCCTTTCTTCTCTTCTCTCTCTCTCTCACTCACTCACTCTCTCGCTCTCTTTTGAACACTGGTGAGAACCTAAGTAAGCATACTGTGGTACCTAGGCCCTTTTTTGTGCTTTTTGTATCCCTCCCTCTCTTGCCATATGGCTGTTTGTCCATCTTATGACTGACCTCCTTACCAACCTAATTCAAATAGCATGGCTTTCTCTCTCTCCTCTCTGTTGCCCTCCTCTGGCCAGTTGCTGACACCTGTGTAGCTTATCTGTTTCATTGACTAATTTTCTTTCAAGCTCTAATAAAACTGCCGTCAAACTTTAAAAAGATAAAATAAAAAACCTCTTTGGGCACAATGTATGAAATCATGAGTTAGACATAATAGTGCAAGACTGTAATCAAAGTACTTGGAAGCTGAAGCAGGAAGATCATCTCAAGTTCAAGGTCAGCCAGAGCTCACAGTTAATGAGTCTGGGCTAAGTAGTGAAACCTTGTCTGGAAAACAGAAATATCTTATTACAGCTTTTACTGAGGAAGAAAGTGATGAAAAACTAAGGAAAGATTGAGAATTCTCAATACTTTACTTTTATCAAGTTAAGATATGATTCTTCAAATGTAAAAATAAATAGATATCATTTGCAGTCACCACTACTTCACAACTGAAGGGACATTTCAACACCAGTGTGCAAGAAACTATAAGAGCACAATGAATTAAGAAACAACAGTTGGTCTTGGCTCAATGGTTTTTAAAAAGAGAGTCAAGAACCCTTTAAATGTTAAAAAACTCAAAATACTAATTTGTGGTCTTATTTTACATATGATTGGTTTAACATTCTTTTTTGAAGCTAGGAATATGTATTCAGCAGAAGGACACAAACCGAAACACAAACATTTAGTTTTCTGCCTATCTTTTGTGTCAGAGCTCAAATCCAGGGCTTTGCCAGGCAAGCAAAATACCACTGAGTTATATAGTATAGGTCAGGATTTCATAGTTATATGGACCTAAATAGAAGCAGTGTACCTTATCATTCTGATTCCCGCAATAAAGGCTGTCAGAAGCTGAATGGTCTCTCCTGAAGAGATAAATTGAAGTTCTAACCCCCAATACAGGCAAATGCATACTTCTTCCCACATAGAGTTTTGCAGATGTCAGTAGATTGGATTAGGGTGGACACTGGCCAGTTAAGTGATGTTACTAAAAAGAAAGGAGAGAGACACAGAGGGAACCATTCAGGGAAGACAGCCATGTAAAACCAGAGGTAGAATTGGACTTAAGTGTCAATCAAGCCCAGGATGAATCAAGGGAATCCAGGCCACACCAGAACTGGGGAGAGGCAAGGAAACATTCCACATAGCCTCTAGAGAACATCTGGCCCTGTTAGCTCTTCAATCTTGGGTTTAACACCCTGCAGGAACTATAAGGGAAGTATTTTTCTTTTCTTCTTTCTTTCTTTCTTTCTTCCTTTCTTTCTTTCTTTCTTTCTTTCGTTCTCTTCTTCTTCTTCTTCTTCTTCTTCTTCTTCTTCTTCTTCTTCTTC
>CAJQZJ010032904.1:3818122-3830933 GCA_907164525.1 Lophiomys imhausi
TCTTCTTCTTCTTCTTCTTCTTCTTCTTCTTCTTCTTCTTCTTCTTCTTCTTCTTCTTCTTCTTCTTCTTCTTTTTAGGACAACTAGTTTGTAGAACAAAGGTCTCTATCCACAAGTGAATACTGTCTAAGATCCTCACTGAATGCTTGAAACCATAGATAACACCAAGCCCTGAACTTAATGTCTTTATTATTCAATTAGCCACAGATCCCTGGAGCCTTGGAAAGTGAAGTCATTGATAAGGGAGACCGCTATGCTCCTTTGCAGGAGCCCTGGAGAGCTAACGGAGGGACAAATCTGGGTGTCTAGGCAACCACAGGTGACAACACGGGATTGAGAAATGCCTGCACCATCTGTCAGTGACTCATATGAGCTCTCTGTGCCCTAGTCATTCACAAGAAACAGAAACCTACAGGCAAGGACTGCCACACATTTTGTCCCAGATCACCATTTCTCATGAGTTTTACCAAGTGATAGAAAACCAAAATGAAGAAAAGCAAGCCCTGATGATAAAACACCAAAACATGATGCCTTTGTCAGGCCCGTGTTCACATTAAACTTCCCTGAGACAAGCTTCCCCCACCCCACAACGGAAGCATCCCATTGATCAGAGAGGCTTCTCCAGACGCCTGCAAATGTCTAGAACTGAAGGAAAAACTGCAGAGCCTCTGGCCTCCTGAGTGAAGAATTGTCTTCCGCTGCCTTACGGGACTGAGTCCATTAACCCGGAACTCCCCACAAGGCCCAGCTGTCCTCAGTAGGGATGGGGCCTTGGTTCCTAGGGGAACGACTGTCTGGCCACTCAGCACACTTAAACAAACCTGTTAGAGCAGCCCCTAACTAAACACAGCGCTGCCATCTGTGTTTGCCTTCCTATGCTCTTGTCTTGTTTTGAAGCCCAGGGAGAACGGTGTCTTTCCAAAGGCTCCTGGCCTGTGGAATGTATTGAAACGCGGGGTTCAAAACCCTTATGCGCCCCTCTCAAATTTGACAATTGTTTAAGCGTTATTGCTTGAATGGATGCAGATGTTACCCGCCTCCCTTTCTGGGAGGACTACTTGAGAAGAAGGAGGAAAACGACTTTTTTTTTTTCTCGCTCCTCCCCACCCGCCCCCACTCCCCCCGCCCCCCCCCCGCCTTTTTAGACACATATTTTATCTTTATGTTTTCACGAAGAGCTGCCAAGAGATGCATCTGGTCCCCAAATCAAGAATCTCACACTCCTCTCTCAGCTTTCCAAGCGCCTTTCTTTGTGATCTCTGCCCAAACAAGCTGTCGGCAGAGCTCAGTGGACAGATGACCAGCATCTCATGGAAGGAACCAAACCCATTTCCTCCTTCTTGTCAGAAAGAATGGCACCATGGCATTTCTAATGTCATTCCTCGCCTTTTGCTTTTTTTTTTAACAGCTCATTTTCTGATTAATATTTCCAGCAGCTAAAGCCAATGCCAGTTTAATTAAATTTCCACACCATCCCCCTTTTATCCAATTAGTGGGTTCACTGGCTCCTCAGCAGCCCTCAGCTTGTGCATCTCACTGAATGCTCAGTGGCTTCTGGCTTCACCAAAAAAATCTGTTACATATTAAGTTATAATAAGATATAGGCAATTATAGTAGCAGCAGGACAAATAGATTTGTATGGTTCATTACAAGGTATTTCTGGAGCATACATAGTGTAAATAACTAGTTTCTGGAGCAGGGTGTGTTTTGAAGAGATCTTGTTTTAAAGGGGGAATGGGAAGGGGACATTATCAGTTATAATAAGCAAATTGAGTAGAAGAGAATCCAACCATCTTGATACCTCTCTGTCATTGAGATGCACAGCATTTCAACATGTGAACCACAAAAGGATATGGAAGATGAAGGGGTGCTCCATGGGAAACAGGTGGCAGCCTCTTCTCCATTGTCAGAGTAAAACCAGTGTCACTATGTTGGAAAAGACTGAACAAGCCAGCAGGCTGAACTCACAATAGGAAGAGTGGTGGATACATGATGAGCCATGTGCACATACATTGCTCTTTGCACACGACTTTCTAATTTCCTCATAGCCCTGGAACATATGGAATGAGATACTTGGATGACAATGCCTCCAAGTTCACCTTAGTAGCTAAATAGGGAGAAGAAAATAGAAGTTCAAGAAGGTGATAACTACATCCCTAGCTAATAAACAGTTTAGTCACAAATGACTCTGGGCCCTTTTATTTTGATTTTTCTTTTTCAAGACTGGGTTTCTCTGTGTAACCCTGGCTGTCTTGGAACTCACTCTACAAACCAGGCTGGCCTCAAACTCACAGAGATCTGCCTACCTCTGCCTCCTAAATGCTGGGACTAAAGGTGTACCCCCCCACCACGAAGCTACTGTGGGTCTTTGGGGGAACTCAAGGTACTAATATAATTTCCAAGACACTTTTCTGGGCAAAAGGTCAGGGTCCATGGAAAAGAAGCAGAAGGGGAGACTGAGGCTTGCAATGGTTACGGGAGCACCAGGAGAGATCTTCTTTGAAGTTAACAGAGTAGCTTATAGATGCCACTCAACACACCTTAGGTTATTTCGATGATTGAAGGTCTTGATTCTGGAATAATGAAATGATTTTCCAGATGAATAGAGTAAGGACATGGGTCCCACACAGATGCTGACTAAAACAGAGTAATGGAAACAAGAGTCAGGGTTTATGATTTTTTTTCCAAAGCAGATATTGAAGCCTGTTGACCTCAGCAACACAGCTCTGCCTTCAGACCTAAAACACGTCTGTCAGCTGGGAAAGATGGTTCCCAGTATTCTTCTACATTCCTCATGGAGACTATTTTTTAACCAACACCAGCCTGAAAAAATCAATTTTTAGGACTTCTGGGATGAACACAAGGCATTTTTTTGCTGAATTCTTCAGCCTAAATTGTAAGTAGGGTTGAAAAATTCCATATAAGTAAATACCCTACAAGTTTATACGGACTAAAGTCACTGAGCCTGGAGTATGAGCTCCCCAGAGAAAACTGACTGCAGCGTGGGAAATAGATGTAAAATGACATGCCAAGATGCCGACTGCTGCCCCTTTGAGAAACAAGGGCGGGAAGGGAAGATGATGGGCCAAGCCTGGTGTATGGGACTATGGGTGAGCTGTGTATAAGCTTGAATAAAAGTCAATAGGATGTAGATATAAGCAGCCAACCAAGGGGAGAAACCTGGTGGATGACCCACGAAAATGAAAGCAAAAGTCTCTACCTGAATGAAGCTGGGGCATCCCCCCAAGGGGCGGAGCCTAACTGCTATCATTTTTGCCAATACTCTGAATTGCTTGTGTTTAAATGAGGAGTTTTGGCTTTGGGGTTCTGGGAAATGAAATGTGTCTGTCTTTGTCTTACTTATGGAATTCTTAATGAATTCCCTTCTAAAGGTCTGTTTCCTTATCTCTAAAACAAGAGGTCTGGAATTCCTGACCCAGGCATTTTTCTAAGTAGACAGATACAGGAGTATGTTCTCTGAGTCAGAAACAACGAAGGAAAGGTTAATGGCCAGGACTTTTAGAAGCTGTCCACAATAGTTATGCAGCCAATTTAAAGGATATCAAATGACTGGATGAATGTTATCTCCTTCATTCAGGTGAAGGGACTGACCACTCTCTACAGCTGGGTCTCTTCACAGTTATACTAATTCAATGACAAATCTCAGAAACAAGAGCAAAGCTACAATAATTTGTACCTACCATGTCTCCTGGAGGGACTTGGTCACTCATGATCCTATGAAAGCAAGTCCCAGTTGTTGGATTCAACACTTTTGGGCCTCCACCTAAGTCTATCTATGACTGAACATATCAGGGATTGAAAACATAATCTCCAGGCTGTCCAGTGATGAAAGTCCTCCAGGGAGAATTTGAAATTGGTAAAAAGGGTGATGAAGCCAATGTAAGTAGGGATAGGAAATTAAACAGGTATCTAGACAGGCTAAGCAAACCATTCAGGCAAGATAATAAGCAGTTTAAGACATGAGGAAGGAGAAACTAAAGGTGAACCAAAGGTGGCTCCAAGGCACCCGGTTTCAAAAGAAACTCTCAATGCAACAGGCTACAGAGTGTTCCTGCATTTTTCACACACCTTGAATACGGATTGATATCCCTGTATAATATATGTGACCATGGGCCTTCAAGGATAGGGTATAGAAAGCTTTGACCTATCTAGAAGATCCTGTTAGAATGTTCTCTCTTAGATCTCTTCAGCCATGCCAAGAGAAATGCAAGTCTACACACAGCCACTCAAAACAACAGGTACATCTGAACTCCCAGTCAGCAGCCAATGCTAGCCATGGGAGCGCATTGCCTTGGGGTTGGTCTCACCTAGCTTCTACTCAACTGTGGCCACCTAAAACAGCTTGCGGGATAGAGGCTAGACTAGCTGTAGAACCACTGGAGTGAGTGATAGTGATTATTTGGGCCCATTGCATTTTGGAGTAGTTTGTTGTGCAATAATAGATAACAAGAACATGTCCATAGGTAGGGAGTGATATCTTCAACCTCAAAATATCACTTTCACTTGAAGCAATTTAAGACTCGCTTCTTCCCAATAATATAAACACTTTAAAATTTGGTTTATGAAAAAAACTGTATTAGATACTCACCGACAATCTAGAATACAGGTTTTCAGATCACCCACGGTGGGGGGGGGGGGTAGGGAATGTTTGTACCAACAAAGGTTTCACATTCTGTAATATAATGAGAAATGTAAAAAAAAATTTTTTTTTTTGTTCACAAACCTGAATTGTCTTAAGCTACTTAGGGTAACAACTTACTCTCAGTGTCTCAAATATGAGAATCCTATCCACACTAACCTATCAATTATTAAAGTCCTGGTCATCACGAAACAGGGATATTCACTGCTCCCTGATTCTCCTTCCTCTGTGAACCCAGGACTGAAGTACTTGGCAATTGCCTTTCCTTCTCTTTCCTAACCAGCCCGTGCTTCTCATAGGTAAGAACTCCCACTTGTCCTTCACATCCTGCTTGTTCCTTACCCCAAACCGAGGGTAAGCCTCAGGGCACACAACACTGAAAGGGCTACAGAAGTAAACCTTTGGGAAATGGGCGAGTGGGAATAATTTCATCAGAGTCAATAAAAGAAGCACCCAGGACAATAGATGGGAAATCTGCTATTTCCCAGTGCCTTGACCTTGTCTCAACTTCGCCACTCAACATATTTGAGCAAGGGTAAGTACATAGATACAATCTGTAAGCTAGCTGGCCTTTCCCACGTAGCTCTCCCAAAGCTCTCATAGTGCAAATGACCAGATCTCAGGTAGCTTCATAACTGCTGCTAGAGCGAGAAGGACAATCCTCTGCAGAATTCCACCTTGTGCAAGGGTGCTGAGAGTCTGTGGGTGTGCAGGGCCTGGGGTCCTGTGGCATTCTCTGCCATCCTCTCCTAAGCCAGGGGATCAAAGCTTGAGCAGAGAGTGGCTGACCCTGATTTGTATTGTGAAAGTCACCTGTCTGGCTCTGCCCCTGAGGCAGAGATCAAAGCTGGGAGGGTAGCCAGCAGCAGAGAGGAAATCAAATATTGATGCAATGAGATGCATGGCAGTTCTCCTCCCCTCACCTTGTCAGTAATAAAAGTGAGCCCGGGAAATGACCGGTAACCGTGCTCTTTCCACAGGCTCAGATTATGGCTCCCATTTGCCCTACCAGATGGGCTGCATTCAGCTTTGCCCAGAAAAGGAAATACGGGAGGGAAAAGACTGAGAAATGTATGATCAGATGGTTTTCCCAAGCCCCCTGCCACCTCTGCAAGAACCAGCGTTGGAGCTTTTTCAGTCCCAAGACGAATGACCCACAGAAGCTCAAAACTGAAGTGGATGAGAGGCCATCTCAGGCTTTGAAAGGGTTAAGGGCATGCAGAAGGGCTGCTCTTCTCATTTTTTTTTTAAGAGACAAATACTGGCAAACATGTGGAGAAGAGGCAACTCTAATGCATATCAGCTACTCCAGCCACTATGGAGAGCTGTACAGAAAGCACACCCCTCCTGCCCTGCCCCAAAGCAAGCAAAGAAACAAAAACTGAAACCAGATCTGTAACACCCAGTGATTTCACACTGGTATATATGTCCAGGGGACTTGAAGCTGACCTCACAGGTTTATTGCGCTGCTAATCACAATACCTCAGACAATGTATACACAGTAGAATATTACTCACCTGTCAACAGGAGTGAGATCCTGTCTTCTGCATTAAAGTCGATGGAACTGGATGACATAAATGAAATAAGCCAGGCATGGAGAGACAAGTAACTCTCATTTGTGGAAGTGACAGACTCTTGATGGTAGAATGGTGGTTGCTAGGAATCCAGGGGAGTGTAGTGGGGGCAGAAAAAGGGACGTTGGACTTGATCAATGCCTGCTCTGCCTATGCATAGACATATGACACCGGCCCTGGATATGACTTATAATTAATGTGTTAATTAAGTAACAGCTTAGAAGATGTGGAACCTGGGTTCTTCTTCCCTGGCAGCTGAAGGAGACACAAAGGAGGGGTGGAAAGTGACTTTTTCTTAGGAGTGTGTGGTGGTTTGAATAGGCATGGCACCCACAGACTCAGGTGTTTGAATGCTTGGCCCATAGGGAGTGGCACGGTTGTGGCTTTGTTGGAGGAAGTGTCACTGTGGGGGCGGGCTTTGAGGTCTTCAATGGTCAAGCCATGCCCAGTATGGCAGAAGGTCTCTTTCTGCTGTCTGTGGATCAAGATGTAGAACTCTCAACTCCATCTCTTACACCACTTCTGCCTGCATGCTGCCATGCTCCCTGCCATGGCGATAATGGACTAAACCTCTGAAACTGTAAGCCAGCCCCAATTAAATATTCCCTTTTGTAAGAGCTGCTGTGGTCATGGTATCTCTTCATAGCAATAAACCCAAACTAAGACAGAATGTCTGTTGCTAAAATACTCTGCTGCTCTTCATGCTTGAGCTGGGGTTCTTTGAAATGGGGTGGAGGTGGAGTGAGCAGAAGAAACAGATAAGATACTAATGCTCCATTGGAAACTCAGGGAACAGGCAGTTTTGGCAGGGTGGCAAGCAGTAAGGCATTGATGGTGAGGTCCTCAATGGAAGATCCTGCTGAAGATGATGTCCTAAGCTTCCATCAGGAAGACCAGACCCAAGGAAGCTATCTATGGCTCACCATAGAAGCAGCTCCAGTTTCTATAAGAGGAGCCAAAGCCCCGTTGGCCTTGACTGCAGAGTGTGGGCCTGAAAGGGGAGGTTTAAGGATTAAGTGGTGAAAATGCTAAGTGAACATGAACTCCTTGTTCACCCTCTAGAGCTCAGAATTTTCAGCTAGTTTAATTAAATACCCAAGGAGGATGGTTTATGTGTTTGTTCCCCAGCTTTCTAAAAATATGATAAAAGTGGTTTTCAAGTTTAAAAAACAAAACAAAACTCCAAAGCCGGCTCCTATTTCCAGGCTCCTGGGTGCTATCTGCAGGCTGGTTAATCTGAGCTCTAGTTAGCTCTGGCTTTTACCTAACCTACAGTGATGTTCTTACTGGTCACCAGTGGCATCCTGTCCTCCATGCCTTTATCCTGTTCATGTATGTATCTCTCCACTCCTCAGGGGAAGCTTCACACTTTCCTAACACAAAGCACCACCAGCAAGAGAAAGGGTTTATGATATATTTCCAATTCAGCTCTGTGGCTTTCAGCCGCCCTCTCTGGACCTTGCTTCCATGTCTTCAAAACAAGCAGGGATGAATATAGAGGCTGTGGAAATGCCTGGCCTAAGGTGTAGCCCCCTGGATAACTGTCACCTGCCCCCTCACCTTCTTCCCTTGATCCGTCATGTGACTGAATGCTCATTTCTTCCCAAGCCAACCTCTGTATCCTTTATCATTGCTAGAAGTCCAGAATGAGTGAGAATTACGTCCAGCAGCCTGAGCACTTCCTTCTCAAGGTCAAGAGAAGAGTCTTGTATACCCCACACCGTATGGCCAAGAGAGGGAATCCATGGCAACCAGGTATATGACTCCTGAGCCAGGAGGATGAAATTTGTCTCTTCTCAGTACCATATGGATCCTGATGGAGAAAGAAACTCTCCAATGATATCTAATTTCTGTCCCTGAATCCAACCTGTCCTATCTCCCTAATGCAGCAGCCCTACCACCAGAGTTTGTTCTTCAGAGCTATTACCATGGTCTGGGGCCCTTCCTCTGCTTCCCTCTGCTTTTTGGCTGCCATGAGGTCAATAACTCTGTTCTTCTACACCCTCTTATCACTTGTTCTGCTTCCCATGGACCTAGAAGAAATGTAGCAAGCTGTGAACCATAACCTCAAAAACCCTGAGCCAAATGATGTTCCTCCTTTAAACACTTTGTGACAGAAGTGTGACTGACACACTAAGCAAGGGATGATTCAGCATGAGGCAGCCTTGCAAGTATTTTTTTTATATAATTTATTTTTTATTTCTTCAAGTTACATCTCAATCACAATCCCCTCCCTTCTCCCCCCTCCAGTCCCACCCTTCCACCCTCCTCCCCCTCAACCCCCCATCCTCTTCCCTTCTTCTTTTTTTTTTTTTTTTTTTAGTTTAAGGTATTTCTTTTTTCCCACCAACAGCTCTCCCTTTCAGTCCAAAAAATGGTTCTTTTTCTTATAACTATAAATACAATACAAAACAACAGAAATAAATAGGCCACAATTATAAGAGTTATATGGCTTAGCATACATTCCCAATGTCCAGTCCATATGTATTTGGCACCTGACTTTAACATTCTACTATCTAACCATCTCCATGAGTTTAAAGTTCTATATCTAACTCAGCTTTCATACTAACTTGCCTCATAATTTTAAAAATATCTTCTTAGATCCAGAACACCCTCTTGATTCCTAAACAACTCAAAATTTAACTATGAGACTCTAGCTATCTATTCTTCAACCACCTCAGAGACCTGACAGGGATAAATATATCTGATTATATAGGAAGTGCAGGGCCTGCAGCTTCCAAAACTAAGAAATGACATACCAGTGGCTGCCTGGACAGTTCCCATTTTCTCTTAACTAAAGAAATTTTCTTGGCTGCTCTGCACTTCAGAGCCCCCTACTGGATTTCAGGCTCAGTCAGCATTTGAACAAGCCATTAGCCGGGAATATACCTGGGCCACACAGACATTTGTTTCCTCACAAATATGTCTGGTGGGATTTGTGACTTCAGGGTGTCCTCTAAGTGGTCCATATAGGAGTAAGAACACAAATAGCAATTCTTGCCCTTATGGTGCTGACACTGTAGTGAGACATGTCAGTTTTGCTAAGGTATGACACAACAAGGATTGGATTCAAGGCCAGGACTCAGAAGCTCTGGGTAGTCAGAGGCTAGACAGGAAGTACCTGTGAGCAGAGTGATACTGCTGTAAGACAGGGAGTGATGGGGGTCTGTGGAGAAGGCCATCCAAAGAAAGGGCGCTGTCTGGTTCTAGGTGATTATTGACACACGAGACTTAAATTTCATTGTTTCCACGTCTTCTACTTGCTCCGTAAAAGCTAGAAATCTAGATTTCTGTGATATACTCTGGTTTTAAAACATAGAACAAACCAGCTGAAATTCATCTAATGACTAAAGACTGTCTGAAAAATATCCAGTTGTATAGATGTCCAGGGTTGGGGGGTAGGTGTAAAACCCAAGTTCTTAATCAAACCTGTGAGGGATTTTTCTTGACCAGATTATTTGAGGTGGGAAGACCCTTTCTAAATCTAGGCCACCCTTTCTAAATCTAGGCCATACCTTCTGGTGGCTGCCACATGAAAGGACATGGAAGAAGGAAACTTCTGCCTTTTGCCTGCTTGCTCTCAGTCTTGCTGGTAAGTTCATCTGTCTTGCTGCTGAGGCATTCCTTCACTGGTGTTAGAAACTACTTCTTCAGGATTCCAGTGTAGACTGAAGACCAGATCTCCAGCACTTTTCCAGAACTCTTCCAGAACTCCTGTACCAGATTGGGACTTCTGAGACACCCAGTGTAGTAGAGTGATCAATTACTAGATTCTCAACCTATTCATCATAAGACAGCCATTATTGGACAACCCAGACCACAGCCTGTAAGACAGTGTAATAAACTGCAACACACACCCACATCCACACACATCTACACACACAAACACACACACACATCAGGTATGTTCCTTTGAAAACACTGACACACACATATATATAATATGTATATATGCCATATGTATGTATATATATACTATGTGTATATATGTATATCATATATACCATATATATATACTATACTACACATGTATGGTACTTATAGTATATTTTAAAAATAGTGCATGTGATTCTGACTATTCCCAACATAAGAAATAATCATTATATATTGTTTTCATACATTAAAATGTTACATTGTGCCCTATAAATATTTATAATTATCATATGAATTGCACGCACACGCACATACATTGTGATGGCTAATCTTCATTGTCAAAGCTGGACTACACCTGTAATCAGTTCATGGGCAAACCTATGAGAGATTTTCTTGATGAGATTATTTGTAGTGGGAACAACTACCTAGATATGTACACACACACACACACACACACACACACACACACACACACATACATACACACATACATAGGCAAGAACCACATATTCATTCAAAGGTGTTAGCTGAAGAAGTTTAATTGTTTAATTTTCAGAAGTGTATACCTACAGAGATTTGGGGAAAAGTGTAAGAGCTGATGAAATGGGAAATATCAGATATCCATCAATGAGTGGTGGCTTGAATGAGAAATGTCCCCCATAGGCTCATGTGTTTGAAAACTTTTCCCCTGGTTGGTGACAGTGTTTGAGGAGGTTATAGAACCTTTAGAAGGTATGGCCTTACCTGAGGAAGTATGTCACTGGGGGCAGGCTTTGAGGGCCTATAGCCTTGTCCCATTTCCAGCTTACGTTCTGCTTCCTGTATGTGGGTGGGGATGTGATCTTTAAGCTTTCTCTCCAGCAGCCTGCTGCCATGCTGCCCCAGCCATTTTGGACTCTCTGTCTAGAACCGCAAGCCAAAATGAACTCTTTGTGCTGTAAGTCACTTTTGGTCATGGTAACAGCAACAAAAAGAAACCAATGCAATTCTCCAACCCAGCCTGAAGTATCACAGGGAGTTGGGCAGTTTCCTGAGCCCAGTGGAAGGTGGTGCTGGGGATGAAGGGCACTTGGCAGGATCTGGGATCCCAAAGGAAGAGTGTGCTCAACACTGCCAGAACTTGGGAGACTGGTTCCCCTACATTGGAGTCTCTGTTTTAAATCCTGCTGCTGCGCCCCATCAGCTATACCAGTCCATAAGTCAGAGGACAAGATACCCTGCTGGACCTGTCTCAGAGATCAGTCTTCCATGGCACAGGCAGTGCTTGAAAGAGCAGAGAAGCCTCAGTTGGGCTGGAAGAAGACATCTTCCACACATCTCCTTCCTGTGGGGTGTCCACCAACCCTCTTTCTCATTCTGCATCTTAGATGTTCCTGGTTTTTACCTTGCCATCAAACCAAAACAGCTCAAAGCATGATCTTCTCAGATAGGCCTGGGCCCATGTCTGCTCCCCACAAGAGGCAGGAAAGGCTTGGACTTTGTAGACAGAGATGCAGGCACAGTAGACACGAACTAGTAATGATTGGGCCCCTTGGTACAGGTTTCTGGGATCAAAAGGTGGCTTTGCCAATAGAGAACAGAAGCAGGCAGAGAAAAGAGCAAAGGGGAGGAAGCTGTGGAGTGGGTGGAAGCAGAAGACCTGATTTCTTAGCACCAACTTAGGCTAGGGGTGGGCTTGATCAGGGAAGAGGTGGCCAGGAAGAGCCTAACCTCAAGCAATATATCGACAATGATCAGTTACCACATGGCAGTCGCAAGAAGTTGAAAGTTCATTCATGTCATCAGTTGGAATATCAAGGCTAAGGAAAGGCTGTGTGCAGCTTTCAAAAAATCTAGTGCTGTGACTCTGGGTCCTGCCTTCTTCCTTGGGCCAGTCCCAACAGGGCCACAGCCATGCCAGACCTCACCCCCACTCCTGCCAGTTCCTGGCTTTGGCAGCCCAGCAAGAAAAGAATATTCTTCTTCAGATCCACCTAGAATTTTTCTTGTCACATTTTACAAATCTCAATGGGGTCACACACTCACCCGTAAACCAATTCCAATGTCCAAGGAAATGTCAAATGATGAAATTCCGGGTGCATAACACAGGTTACCGAAAACAAGTTTCTATAGCAACAAGGGTGCATGGGATATTTCTGATTTAGTGGCAGTGTTCTCACTTATGTCTTGGCAGGTATGTATATGGTACTGTTTAGACATATATGAGAGGCGCCACTACCCACCTGGACTGTCTCAAGGCATCGGGCTCGATTCTCCCGATGAACCCATGAAGCATTGTCAAATTGCAGAGTGACTTTTGAAAACAAAGATTCATTTCTGCTTTTCGTGTGCTGTCCAATGGAGGATTTGACTGGGAGTTTTCTGTGTACCATCTTCACTCCCTCAGAGACTGAAGCAAGCAGGACTTCCACCACTGATTTTCACTCTGCTTCCCAAGCACCCATTTGGAAGTGCCACGTGTCAGTTCCATTCATATTTCAATGGCCAAAGCAGGTCACAGAGCCACTGTTTTCAAGTCAATAAAGAAGCATCAGCATACAGGAGGGAGTGAAAGTGTGGATGTGTGAGTGGCCATGGCATGGGCACAGGCTCTCTGGGAGGCTCATTGGCATGGCGAGTGAAAGGCCTGGGAAGGCATACACGCTGCTTCGTACCAGCCTGAAACCGAACTTTTAAATTATTATTTAATACTTATTTATTACTA
>CAJQZJ010032904.1:3835933-3849507 GCA_907164525.1 Lophiomys imhausi
GTATTCACTAAATCTAACTTATATTAACCTATCAGCCCCTTCACCAGCCCTTAGGAAGTGGGAACAGCCAGTATGCGTACGCATCACCCTGTGTGAACAGATGTGCACACAGATGTATGTTGAAGCGCTATATATACATAGACAAATACAGCTGCAAGAGCACCACACTGAGGGGTGGTTTGATAAACCAAGGGTAGCCTTTTAAGAGTTTTATTGTATGAGTGTGAGTGCTCCACCTGCATGACTATAGACATACCTCAGTGCCTTCTGCTCATGGAGGCCAGAGGCATTGGCTTCTCTAGAGCTGGAGTTCCAGCCAGTTAAGCAAGGGCGCTTAATCACCAAGTTCTCCCTCCGGCCCCATGTAACATAGAACACTGATGCTTGTTTAGACATGCACACACAAGCATCAGCAAATACAAATAGAGTCATGAAAATACATAAATGCAGATACACACAAGCACATTCAAATACACATAATCATGGCGAATACATACAAACATAGGCACCTATATTCAAACACCTTGAAATATATAAAGCACACAAAATACATACCAAAAAATGCAAACACATCATCATCATATGCAAATACACCCACATGATTTGAAGAAATGTACAAACACTGTTAGTAGCTGCCTTTTGGTGAGGTAAGCCAGGAAACTGGAGAGCTGATGTTTAGCCACAGAAGGGGGACGTTTAACTCTATGCTCTTTATATTATTTAATTAAAAAAAACCTGTACATACATTATTTATCTTGAATCACCCTCCACAAACACATTAATTGAAAGAAATAACTCAGAGCCTGGCTCTGGCAGATACAACGTGATAATTGTTTATCTTCCTTGACTTTATTTTACCCCATCCTACGCTGGGCTCCAGCTCCAGCTTAACTAGGTTTAAGGATTTGAACATGATCTTATTGATCTGCCTGTCATTCTGAGCATAGATAACAGAGGAACCCTGAAGGCTGCTGGACTTTGGCTCAGAGAAAATGAGTCACCTTGTCACCTGGGTGACAAACATCTGGCACCTTTCCTAGGGCCAAGCCTGCTAAATCAAGAAAGCCTGCCCTGTACTTGGATGATTTTTGAAACTTGCTATAAACAGTTGGCATCTTGAGCCCAGTACCATTTAATTCTTCAGAGTTACTTACACTCACTGATTCTGAGCTGGAGCAGTCACTATAGAAATCCTTAGGGTAAAGGCCAAACTTTCTTAAGAGAGGAGAGAGGATCCAAAACAGATGCTGAAAGTTCAGTGCTTGGCTCCCCAAAGTAAGGCACCAGGGAGAGGTTCCTTGTGACTCCGTATTCCAGAACAAACTTGACAAATCTAAAATTAAGCAGAAGAGATTTCGTTCCTTTGTTCTGAATTTGGGACATCTTGTTCTCCAGGTCTCTTCCTCCAAGGCCTCCTCCTAGGACATCCCCTTCTCACAGTCCAGTGGGGACAGTTGCCCATCCACATGGCATATGCCTAGTTTAGGCAACAGGGACACCCAGTATAAAGGGAACAAAAAAGGGGGGGTCTTTGTCCTTGTACAGGTCCTTGTCAAATAGCTGTGTAGAAATCATAGAAAAATTTGAAAAGGGAAATGTATAACATGGCACATGTGTTTGAGGAAAATATATAGCTGAGTGTGGTTAGGAAGCTCAGGACTGGGGCTTTCTCCTCCGTGAAGTCGGTGAGTGATGAGTGCATACATGCGTGCATGTGCACATGTGTGTGTACATGCTCACAAGCCTGTGTGTGTGTGTGTGTGTGTGTGTGTGTGTGTGTGTGTGTGTGTAATGGTGCAATTTGAAGGTAACAAAGAGGGAACTGTGTGGGTACTGGGGGAGATAGCAACATGATTGGCGAGAAGGGGCTGTATTCCCCAGTGGCTCCACAAGTCGTAGAAGAAAATGGTTTGCTGAGATATAGACTCTTCAAAATTATTGATTTTTTCCTCTTTTATTTTTACGTATATAGGTATGTTTTTTCATGTATGACTGTGTGCCTCTTGCCTGCAGTACCCTTGAAGGTCAGAGAAATGCATTGGGTCCCCTGGGACCAGAGTTATAGAGAGTTGTAAGCTTTCATGTGGGTGCTGGAGGAATAGGAAATGTTCTTAATCATGGAGTCATTGTTCCAACCCCCAAACAACTTATTTTTCAATTACAGGAGTGTGTATGTTCCTGTGTGGGCTATGGGCACTTGAGTACAGGTACCTGAGATGACCATGGGTCCTCCTGGAGCTGGAGTTCCAGGAGGCTGTGAGATGCCTGACATGGTTGCTAGGAACCATTTTTGGTACAAGAAATACAAATGTATTTTCACAGCTTCTTCCCAGAAGGTACTCTGTAAGAGAAGTGCAAATGCTGAGCCATCTCTTCAGCCTCAGAATTTTAAAATTTATGCAATATAATATTAAGTAGTTATAAGAAATAGTACAAATTTCCAGTGGTTATATCAGAAATATATATAAGAAATAGTAATATATTATGTATAATATATAATAGTAAGAAAATATATAAGAAATAGTACAAATATCCAGTGGTTTGAATAGGTATGGCACCCATAGACCCATATGTTTGAATGCCACTATTAGGAGGTGTGGCTTTGTTGGAATAGGTGTGGTCTTGTTGGAGGAAGTGTGCCACTGTGGGGGCAGGCTTTGGGGTCTCCTATGCTCAAGCTACACCCAGTGTGACACTCAGTCTCCTTCTGCAGCCTGCAGATCAAGATGTAGAACTCTCAGCTCCTTCTCCAGCACCATGGCTGCCTGGATGCTGCCAAGCTCCCTGCCATGACAATAATGGACTAAACCTCTAAAACTGTAAGCCAGCCCCAATTAAATGTTTTCTTTATAACAGCTTCTGTAGTCTTGGTGTCTCTTCACAGCAATAAAACCCCAACTAAGGCACATGGTGTAACCACAAAGAGAATTCCAGTCTTGTCCCTAACAGCCTTAGATTTGGAAGAATATTTATATTTAATAAGATGGGAGAACCCACTCAGAATAAAGAAAAAAAATCACATAGGAAAAGCAGAGCACAAAATTACAATCCAGCTGTTTTCTTTCTTGAGGACATCTAGTTTAGCACCCAGAACAGTGGGTGGTACACGGTACACAGTAGCCAATAGTGGCAAATAGCTGTTGACAGAATTAATTGTTGAATTTAAGCACAGTGGGAAAACAGACAAAAGGACAATGGGGGCTGAGCAGTGTCTGAAGCCTAACTCTCCCTGGAGACCATCTGGCTGATGGCTTGTCTTTCTCCCTGGGAGCCTTGTGGCTCTACCAATAAATGCTTTCTGTTGTGTTGGCAGCTCCTGGTACAGCAACCTCTCTCTGTTGCTTCTCCCTCCTTTTTCCTTCCTCAAACCAAATGCATGGAGTTCAGTCCTAAGGTTGAAAAACTAACTGTCAGGTATCCGCTGCCATGGCTAGCATGGATACTGTGGCCTTGAATTCCCATACCTCAGCGGAAGGGCTTATGTCTGTGACGTCCGTGTTCCCGTCCCAAGAAAGTAGGATGAACACAGGAGGTTGGGGGTTTGGAGAAATAATTAGAAGAACTGTAGACTGATAAGACATTCTTTACTCACTTTGGATAAAGCCAGCTAGGCAGGTGCCATAGTTTGGCACCCAGAGACAACTGAAACGCAGGCCCTGCACACTTGCAGGCAGCACACAGGCTTATAGACAAAAACTGAGGTAGGCTGGCGAAGGTCAAAACAAAGACTCAGGCTTCTGACCTCAAGGTCCTATTTATACAGAAATGCCACCCTGTGAAAAATAGCTGCATAATAGCTTTTACTTACTTTTGGGGTCTCAGAAATCTAGTGTTAGCCGTTTTATCCTGACTCACAGGTCCCTGGATGTCCACTGCCAGCCATGTTTTGGCTGAAATGGATATCCATATCATTACCATGTTATCTAAGCATTAACTGGTCCTTATGACCTTCTGTTTCCCATAATGTCTTTAGCTGGGAATAGGGAGGAGGGGGAACAACCTTGGGGTTCTACTTGTCTTATTCCACTGACTCTCCAAGCACAAAGTATGAAGCAGGTTCCAAGATGGCTGGAAAACAAAGGCTGTCTGTGACAAGGACAACAGGTTCCATCTTTAATGTAGTCTTTGGTTCCTTCCATCCTTAGGTGAATACATTCAACAACGAACTGGACGCTATTATTAATTACTATCATTGCGATTTTTACTTCAGTCTTTGTCTATCTACACCAGAGCTGAAAGAAACTCTCTGGCCTGAAGCCTGCTCCTCTGACTACTGATTTGTGTTTTAGGCAGACAGAAGAATTCCCTTGGAGGAGAGCACATCTGGGCCAGATGGGATACCCTGGCACGAAAGGAGTGGGTCACTTTTGAACTTGACCAACCTGGTGAATGTCAGTGAGTTGTCTTTCCCTGAAATATCTATCAGCTTATGCCCACCAATCAGTAAATTTCACCATCTAGCCTGGACTTGAGTCTCTGCAATGCACACTGACTTAGAGAGAAGGAGTTTTGTTGGTGGACAAAGACTTTGGAGTTTTTCACATGGGAACTCGTCCATCCAATAAAAGCTATGACAAGGCTCCTTTGGAAGCTGTTTTTTTTTTTTTCTGCTTGTAACCATTAATACATTGGCGTTTTTCCTCCTTGATATGATGAAAAACAACAGAGAAGTGCAAGAAATTTTACATCACAGGAACAGACTTACAGACACACCCTCTCAGCTCCTTGCAGGAGTGCAATTCCTCATTGCTCCCATGGCTTTTTGACCAGAAGTGAACTTCAAAGAAATAGAAACAAAAATTCACATGTCAGCAGGTTCATAGAACATCCTGAGAATCTCATTGGGCCAGGAGACCCAATATACTTGAGGCATTAACTTTCCCATCTCAGTCCAACACAGTCATATGTTATCTAAGAAGCTGACTTTCTAAAACACTGCTATCCTGGGAAAGGCCTTCTACTCACCAGGCATGAGTGTCTCTGTTGTCAGTAGTTATCTGTATAGAGATTGAAATCCAACTTCCAGCACTTGCCTTTTAGGGAAACTTAGCTATGCTCACTACCTTTGTTGGGCCTCAGCTTCCTCATCAATAAGATGTAAGATTATTAGAATGCCTATCTCACCGAGTGTGGCACAGATCAATTCACCACTTAATCCACATAAAGTGCTTCAGACAGCGCCCAGCATAGAATTAGTGCTCAATATAAACGCATCTATTCCCTAAAATCTGGCCCCTGACCATTTTTATACATTTAATTCAAGTCTTTCATTGTGCATAACTCATGTACATAATATTCATTTTGGCCCACTTTGTGTCCAATTTTAACCATATTGAGGTTACATTTTAAACTACTTTTTCCTGCTTAATTTGATGTGAGTACTTTCCCCTCATTTAAGACTGCTTTTAAGGGCTACATTATATTGCTTCATATGGATTCATTTATCCAATTTACTATAAACATTGAGGCTGTTTCTAATTTTTTATTGTTATAAATCACGCAGCAAGGAGCATCTGTGTCCATAAATCTTTACGTGTATGTCTACTCACTTCCTTAGAATAAACTTCTAGAACTGGAATTTCTGGATCAAGAGTTTGACTCATTTGGAAGTACTTAGATACACTCTGTCCCGTTTCTTGCTTCCACAGAGACAAAAGTCACAACTCTAGCTCTCTCCCTGTTTCTACTTTCTTGGCTAGATGCTTTTTACTCTTCCTTAGGCAGTCTAAGCATCGTCTTACCCGTGATGCCTTCTGTTTTCCTGTATTGGCCCTTGACTATGCAGTCATCACTTGGTCTTGGTGGTGAATTGGTTCCAGTACCTCTGAAGGCCTCAAAACACACAGAAACTCCAGCCTTTTTAAAATAGAATGGCATAACATTTGCATTTAACTTACATACTTCCTCTTGTATATGTCAAACCATCACCTCTAGATTACTTATAATATCTAATGTAAGTGCTGTGTAGCTAGCTGTATAGCATACGGAATAATGACAAGAACAAAAGGCTGTACCTATTCAATACAAATGTATTTTTTTTCTAAATATTTTCAATCCACATTTACCTAAATTCACAGATGCTGAACCCTGTCCTGTTCTCTCACATTGTTCTTGCATACTATATTGCATTTGGTGGTTTATAAGTCTGTCTGCTAGGGCCAGAAAGATCTTAAAGAAAGGACAATCTGCAGTCTTAGCACCTGGAACATAATGGATCATCAATGGAGAGAGAGAGAGAGAGAGAGAGAGAGAGAGTAAATGCACACCCTGAGAAAGCTGGTGCCACACAGGAGTACGCACAGGGCCCTTCTCTGGGCACACTGGCTTGAACTGCAATGCTCACTCCAACTAATATGCTCCAGGGAGTACTGGACAATCTTCCACTGCCATCTGAGCCAAGAAAATGCTGGCTCAGACACTGGTCTTCTGTGTGTGACTTACACAACTTTGAGGAATAACCTACAAGGCTTAAGAAATACAAACTAAGACTTTATAATACGACCCCTGGCCAGAGATACCAGGAGGAACACTGCCCCACCCCACTACCCCATAATGAGCTATTACTTAGATGGCCATCTTACCATTGGAAAGAAATCAAAAGACTACCTTAGATTGCAACTTGAAATGCTAAAGTCTAGAGCAGTGTGACTAATAACATTTGAGCTGTAGTGTTACAGATTATAAGAGCAAATATGAAGTCTCCTGTGAATATGTTTTGATATTTGTTCAATCAATGGAATCCATTCATCCACTCATTTGTTTAGCTAATACCTTCTGGGTGTCTTGAATGGTGTAAAGTGTGGTAGTTCTCACATCCAGTGTAACCTGCATTAAGGAAAAAAAAATTTAAAGGAAAGCTTGGGATGAGATGAAGCCTTTCCATCCATGCAAGAACTCTGCTTTCTTATTATTCAAGGATGTTTGCCTGCTCCAAGCTGAGAGTCTACCCTTTCATTATACTCTATAAAGGTTGCAAACAATATATCATGGCTGTCTAATTTTGCAGCTGACACCAAAAAGTTAGAGGAGACAGCTTGTTGTCCCAGAAAGGGTGACTGCTTCTGAATCCCAGTCTTAGATGCCATCTTACCAGCTCTGTGACTGTGGGAAACTCACTTCACAGCTCCAAGTCTTTGTTCCCTTATATGTAGAAGGGGTTGCTTGTGTCTAATGTTATAGTAACCAGAATAACAACCCTCTAGATATTACCTTAATCTGCAGTACCCCTGAAAACAGGACCCTACATGACATGTAGGGATGTTACAGATGTGATTAAAATTAGAGAACTGACCAGAAGAGATTATCCTGCACTCTATAGATAAGCCAACCTAATCATTTGAACCCACTTGAGCTAAGAAACTGTCCTGGGTATGGCCCTGGGTTTAGCAATAGGAACAAGTTCAGAGATCGAAGCATGAGAAGGACTTGACCTATTGGGTGTGGCGTGAAGGTAGAAGAGGTCATAACCCAAGATATGCAGGCTGTCTCTAGAAACTGAAAAAAAAAAAAAAAAAACCAAACAGAAAACAAGTTTCTTTCAACCCTTAGAAAGTAGGGTATCCTTGCTGACACCTCTATCTGCCTAATGAGAGTCTGCTTTAAAGTCTGGCTTAAAAGTAAATGTGCTATTTTAAGATATTGTTTTCCAAAGACACTATAAGAACCTCAACCTTATGCCATTGCTATGTTTCTGTGGTGGTTTGAAAGAGAATGGCTCCCATAAGCCCATATATTTGAATTGGTAGTCCCCAGTTGATAGAACTGTTTGGGAAAGATGAGGAGAAAGAGGGTGGTTTTTAGAAGAGGAGTACCACTGGGGTGAATTTGGAGATTGCAAAAACCCCACACCATTCCCAGTTAGCATTCTCAGCCTTGTGGGATCAAGGTCTAATATGATTGGGCTGGTTTATCCATAGAGCATGGGGAGATCTCTTCTGGTCAGTTCTCTAACTTTAACCACATCTGCAGCCTCCCTACAGGTCATGTAGGGTCCTGTACTCACTGTACTCAGGGTCTCACACGCTGTC
This sequence comes from Lophiomys imhausi, assembly GCA_907164525.1. Classification (NCBI taxonomy): domain Eukaryota; kingdom Metazoa; phylum Chordata; class Mammalia; order Rodentia; family Muridae; genus Lophiomys; species Lophiomys imhausi. The sequence goes on from CAJQZJ010032904.1 coordinate 3,843,961, forward strand.
CCAGTGCCTTGCTCCCCTCCACGATGGTCATGGACTCACCTCCTGGAACTGTAAGCCCCCAATCAACTCTTTCTTCTCTAAGTTGCCTTGGTCACAGTGGCTCATCACAGCAATAGAAAAGTAACTACTGCACTTTTCAAAATAGAATACGTGCAATTGCTTGGGAGAAACACACATGTTCCCTCATGGCCATTGGTGATGATCTATGTTCTTAGTGAAGTTAGGTCATTAATGAGACCCTAATCAAATCATAGGGAAAAAAATAAAAACAAAAGCAAAAACAGAAGATGTCTTGAGACTAAATTTGCCCCTATGCACCTTGACTCCTCTTTTCAAAACAAGGGTTTCTAAAGCAGAAAAGACCATTATTGGGGGGGGGGGATGCTGTCGAAAGACAAACATCCCACAATACAGGAAGCCAAGGTATCAGAATCTCCTAACTACAGAGAGAAATGTGCACCTACCGTGATTCCTCGCCTTCCTCTCTACCTGTGCCTTTGGATGATGATGGTACAAGTATTACTTCTAATGGTCAATCAAGGGTATCCTTGAAAGTCCAAGCTTCCATTTCTCTCTCTGGAGACCCACATCTCTCCTGAATCCCCGAAGCAATAATTTCTCGTGCTTCAGGATGCACAAGGGCCATTCAGCCAGCTCTGGACTCAGATTGGTGCTGCATTTCCTTGCCATGTGACCTGTCAGAATCATTGAATGTTTCCCAGTTCTGGGTTGCTCTTCTGAAAATTAAAGGTAGCTTCTACTTCATAGAGTCAGTAGCACATAAAAAGATATAAATATGCTAATGGCTTAATACAGTGCTGTCTTATAGAAGGTGTTCATAAATAGATTCATTCAACCAAAAGCATAAAGAAAACACTAAATAAATAAATATTCATGCACATATGTACGGGAAACATTGCATAAAGACATAAGCTATATTACATATAAAATAGGTAAACATAGGAAAAATATATTAATGCATTTATGTGCATGCCTGTGTTTGTACATGCATACCTGTGTATGTATATATAAAAAATAAGACCTATTGTTCATTTAAAAAAATGTTACAGTCCAATGGGAAAAAGGCAGGTAAAATATGGAATCATAAGATAATATAGTGACCACAAAAATAGCAAGAATCACTTGAGTTCAGAGAAGAGAGATGAATAATCACTCAAAGAACACCTTTGAATAAAGTCATTATTGTTTTTCCTTTTAGCAATGCTGGGATCAAACCCAGGGTCTTGTAGAGGCTGGCCAAGCACTTTATCACTGAGTTACATCCTCATCCCTGAAGCCACTTTTAAATTGGATTTTCAGGATTAACAGGAATTAGTTGGGTAAAACCCACAAGAAACAAATAGTATATGCAAAAGAAACAGCAAGTACTAAGACCTAAGGCAAAGGAAACACACACACACACACACACACACACACACACACACACGCACATGCATGCACACACAGACACACATGCTCACACAGACACTCACACATGCACTCACTCATACACACATACAAACAGATGCACACATACATTCACCCACATACAAGAAATGGACATAATACTGCAGCACTAATAAGGAGAGAGATATAGAGACTGTTATTTATATAATTATTTTATTTTTTATTATCAAGACAGGGCCTCAGTAGGTAACCTTGGCTTGCCTGGAATTTGCTATGATGACTGGTCCACCTTTGACTTCATGGAGATCTACCTGCTTTTGCCTTCTGAGGGCTGCTTTAAAGTATGTACACCATACAACCTTTATTCACATAATTGTTCTTTATTGGTATAATTGTTGTTATTAGAAGCACCAGACCAAAAGTATCTTTTCATTGATGCACAGTGATCTTTCCCAGCACATGAAGAAAAATGATAATTGTCATCCAATTCTGTCCTTAACTTCTTGAGACATTCTGGGAAGACTCAGGCAATCAGTGGGCTAAAAAGGTAGGAAAATAAGTGCCAGGAGACTTTGTGCCCCCAAGAGGACAGGCAAAGTGCTGATGGCTACAACACTCTAGCATTTGTTTTTTATTAACAAGCTGTTCAAATTATTTTCAATTTTTCCAGCTATTAGTTTTTTTTTAAATTTGATTCCATGCCAAGAGTGTACTTTATGCTGCTCAGTTTAAATAGCTGTCATATCTACACATACAAAAACCAAATCTTCTCTAGCTAGACTGTTCATTTTCTGAGTCTCCAGAGTTCCTATCTCTAACCCTTCACTTGCATTGCATGCCCCTATTAGAACAAATTCCCTACATTCTAAATCCTTTCCATTCCTCAGGGCCAGCTTACACTCCATGTGCTGTAGGAAAACCTGCCCCTTTGATGGATTTCGAGCATTGTTGTCTGTATCATGGACTTTACTTATCTTCAGCAAATCTTTACAACATCAAACCATATTAGAGGGGAAAACATTACTACCCCTTAAGATTACTGCCATAGAGGAGCCATTATTTAACTCAATCCTTCCCAATCCTTAACTGTGCACTATGGATAATCAATAATATTGCAGACAAGTAGGAATGTTGATTTCATTGCCCAACCTTCTTCTGGTTTACATACCCAAGTGCAGGTCACCTTGAGTTTTTATTTTCACGTAAGCATGGGATCTTATGAGATTATAGTCTTAAAGTCTCAGTAGACAGCAACATCCCCAGAAGATGCTAAACAAATGTTCACAATGCCCGGGGAGCTGAAAGGTCTGAGGAGAAGAGCAGAGTTTTAGTTCAAAATCTCCCCAACCAGTTTCTAAATATCACCAGCTCCAACATCACTGGGAATAAAGCAAATTTTGCAAGTAATAAAACAGATTGTGGGTTAGATGGTACACAACAGGCTCAGTGGTGCACTGGAGTGACTGTTCACAGCTCCTAAGAGCTAGTTATATTGTTAAAGTTCTGTGAGTCAGCTTAAATAAAATTAATTCAACATTAAACAAGCAAAGTTACTGTTCACTAAGTCTTCTTACAGCTGCGTGCTGTGGTGCAAGACTTTAATCCCAGTACTTGAGAGGCAGAGGCAGGCAGATCTCTGAGTTTGAGAACAGCCTGGTCTACAGAGTGAGTTTCATGACAGTAAGAACTTTGTGAGAGACCTTGCCTCAAAAACAAACAAATATCATCAACAAAAACAAAAACTTAATCCTCACAAATGTTGCTCTTAGTATGCTTTTGGAGTGTTTAGATCCATTGTATCTGTAATGGAATATATATATAATATGTATATATAATATATATATATAAAACCCTGTACATCTGTCTCTTAAATTCCCCATTCAGGGATGCCAATGCGCAGGTTTAAGTTGCCTGGACTGGAAAAGTGGCAAGTCTTAGAACATAGTCCCCCAAATAAGAAGACACTGCTATCAACCAAAGGTGGTTAGCATAATTATATCCTAATTATTTTTTAACTTTTTATTGGTTCTTTGTGAATTTCACATCATGCACCCCAATTCTATTCATTTCTCCCTCCCCTCACAGAGAAAAAAAACCTCATTGTGGAAGCTGTAGTGTGTCATAGTGTCCCACAGTATACCCTTTTGCCATACTTCTTTGCTTGCAAATGTTCATTGCAATAGCTTGTTGGTCTGGTACAAGGCCTCTGGCTTCTGCTATTCTATCAATTCTGGAGCCTCACTAGGACTCCTCTCTGATAGCCTGTCGTTACCCTGTGTCTTGGAGATCTTGCAGCTTCGGATCTATAGGATCAGACCCTTCATGCACTCCAGCAGTGCATTGATGGGGTAGATGTTGGGGTGGGCCAATTGGAAACCCTGGATCTGGGCCTGAGAGATATCTGAGCAGGTCAGCCAACAGCTCTCCTGCTCTCATGCCCTTATGGACCTGCTCACCACTGGCAACCTGCACATCCAGTACCAGCTCTACTATGCTACTCAGGCAAGGTGAAAGGGCATTGTGCCCACATCCTTCTGTTTCTACTACTTTCCCAAGGGCTGTAGTAGGTGAGGGACAGGGCCAGCTCTCCTGCTCTGATGACCTCAGGGCCAGCTCTTCTGCCTGCCATTGGCCACAAGGGGTAAGAGGTGGGGGATATCTCTCCCTCACCCATATAACTACAAAGGAGACCAGTAGCAGGGCCAGATCTCCCACACTCATACCCTAGGGGCTGACTAACCTGCAACTGTCACAATGTACAGGGTCCTGCTCTTCCGAGCACTACAGTTGGCTGGGGCAGGGTCAGCTCTATTGCTTTCATGTCCACAGAAACAGCTCTCCCAGCATGTGCAGGTGAAAACTGGAGCCAGTTCTGCACAGCCCTCAGACATCAACATGTCCCTGGGGCAGTCAAGACCAGGGACAGTCACCTGGCCTCCTCTATCATTAACAAACTCCTGCTGGTGCGGGGTCATCTACCTATACGTGGTCCCTGGTGGCAGCACAGGCCAGGACCCCATCGTAGTCCCAGGTGGCATCACTGGCTACTCACATCAGGTTGTTCCTCACTACCTTCAAGTCTCCAGTTCTGCCTCTTGTCATTGTGCACACAGCTTTCTGATTCTCTTTCTCTTCCATTTCTGTATCACTTACTTACTCCTCTTAGTGGTGCCTCGGGCCTTTGAGTGTCTCTGGTCATCTCAGAAGTGATCTTAAAAGTGATAGTGCATTATGGTGCCAGGCAGGGATCATCTTGGGCATGGTATGTCATCCCCCAAATCCCATGCCTGTGTGGTGCTGGACTGGTGGTCATCTCAGACTAGCTCCCTGTCTGGGTCCTATGGTGCTTGTCTGGTTGTAGTTTGGATTTGCTCCTCACCCAGGCTCACCCGAGTGGCTCCATGAGAAGGTTATCTGTCTTGGGCTCACTCCTACCTGGGCCATGGTCCCAGGTGGGGTTCTTCTAATCTCCTGCTTGCTCCCTACCCTGGGAGCCTGTCAGGGCCTGCAGGGTACCAGACAGGTTGTCTCAGGTTAGCTCCCTGTCCTGGCTGGTCTCCTGCTTCCAGACTGGTTGTCTCAGGCTCTCTTTCTTGGGGTGGGGTTGTTTTTTTTAAGGGATTGTTAGGCCACTAATCATTCAGACATTCACAGGTCAGAACACTGAGCAAACTGTCTCCTCTCTGCCATCTACTGACACACATGTGACACAGCAGCCACACCTGCAATGCCTCGAGGGGCAGGTTATAACCCAATTATTACACAGAGCACATTCATCTAAAGCTTCAGGTCCTCACATGTAGTCAACTTTAAATGAGCTCGTATTTTTCTTTACTAAATTTGGCAACCTCAGACATGCGTCTCCATTTTCTGCTTTCACAGTATTTGGTAGCAAATAAAAATATCGTCACATTGGAAATACACCTGTCAGTTATAACCAACACTAGTTGAGGGTATAATAATTTGATTTACAAAAGAGATGATCCTATCAGAATGAATTATCAATGTGAAATTTAAAATGAAAATGAAAATATGTTTTATTATAACTTTATGTTGTATATTCCTTATACCAGTAAAATTTGTGATAAATCAGCACACACACACACACACACACACACACACACACACACACACACACAC